>JAUTBQ010152052.1:0-31160 GCA_032361185.1 Lepetodrilus ovalis | reverse complement strand
GGGTTGTAGGAAATATGAACACGGAAACCAGTCTGCGCATACGTTCAGTGCATTCACTTCATGGTTTGGGTTTTCATACAAAAGACTATGGGGTCTGCAGACCCGTATTGAAAAGTATGAATATGTATTGCTACATGTGCTGGCTGAACAGCTTCTGTAGCAATACATATGGATATGTATTGATATGTATTCTATCTTGAACGCACCCATATTTGTGACTTTTTCTTCATATTTGCCTTTGATGACAATATCTGTTCCAGGTTATCAACTATAATTCCTATTAATTTGAATTTATCTTTTAATACACTGAACAGTACTTCAGAAATAAATAGCCACAAAATCTAATCTTCCAACGTAAATAGATTAGTTTGCAGGCAGTGTGTTATGGAGACCTTAACCTTCTACCTACTGAAGGTGACTAGAGATGCCCAGTGGAAAAGGTAGTTGTGTTGAATACGACAGGGCTAAGATCAGAATGTAATGTAGATCAATACATAAGAGTGATAGCTTCATCAGGTATATTTGTTTGAAGCTGGGTGTCCTGTCCAACTTACACAGTCTCCTCGAATTGCTTCTGGAAGTTCTTCAGCTCGGACTGGAGACTGTTGATGCTGCTGCGGTCCATCTCCAGACGAGTCTGGTACTCGCGGTTCAGCTTCTCGTACTCCACGTTGAGGCCGTTCAGGTCGGCCATCAGCTGAGAGTTCCTCTCCTGCAGAGTGCTCTTCTCCTGCTCCAGCACCGACATCGCCTGTAGGGGGAGCAGTCGTACATAATCATGTCTGAACAGTACAATCATGTCTGGCAGTTTTATTACCTTGGATTTGTGATTTTAAAGCTCAGACAAGCTTGTAGACTAACAAGAAACATCAGAAGTAAAAAATAATCTTCCGAAAAATGCACGATGTATTTCGTAAAACGGTTTTTCTTCCATATTTCATAATGGAACTACATAACTTTCCTAATTAAATCACTTACAAAAACAGGGTTTCTTTGCCAGGACTAAAATTAATATTATTACTACAAATATTTTCTCTGTTCTGTTAACCCTCTTCCTGCTGCAGGCAACTGGAGATGCCATAATCTTCAGGACTACACGACTACAGGACGGTCCTGACACTGACCTGCTGTTTGTCGTTCTCGGCCATGAGCAGGGCGTCGTCGCGGTCCCTCTGTAGCGAGGCCAGGTTTTCGTGGAGCTCCTCGCGCTCGTGGTCGAAGTACGTGGTCATCTCCTCCTTCTCAAGGTTGTTCTGGTGGAGCAGCTGCTCGCGCTCGTTGTCAAAGTGCAGCCGCTGTGAGTCCTGGAGGAGAGAAACAAGACAGTCAGCCTGGTGTCAGGGAGGAGGTCAAAGGATGATCGAACTAGTGCTTTATGTCGCTGTGGGAATATTTCATCCATACACCATCAAAGATGTCAAGGGAAATGCCTCTTGAACAGTCAGGTCAGGAGAATGTTCATTGAGATATAATCTTGTGCAAGTCAGAAGACATTCCCCTGATCTATATTAAATTTGTGATGATCTACAACTTCAATACAACCCACCCGGCCGGATACAAAACAGCCTACACAAACATATCATGATTATTCATCACTGCATGTGTATTCTTCAGACCCAAACCAGAAATTCTAGAACTCTGAATGGCTGCCGAGCAGTCTCCTGCTACGTACCCTCTCTCGTGTCAGTCTCTCCACGTCTTCCTCGTGCGACTGCTTCTCCTGGGCGAGCGCCATCTGTAGGTCCCGCTCCATCTGCTGTAGTCGTGACGACAGACCCTCACGCTGGTGCTCGGCTCTCTCGAAGTCCGCCTCCTTCTCCTTCACCAGCCTCTGGATCTCACCTGGAACAGACATCAGTTGAAGTCAAGCCTTTGTTCAGTGATTTGTTTTAGATTTCTGTCAAAGTATCCACTTGCAGAATGTAATACGAAGAATAAAAACAATGAAGAACATGGCTGCCATTTTCAAAGACCTTGACCCTGGAGGTTCTGCTTCCGAACATGTTCAGAATGAGTTACACAAAGAGTAAGCTGTAAGCTGATTTAAAAAAAAAATCATTTCCAAATGGCCGATATCTATTATTGATGCTGGACTCGCCTTTCTAACATGATCAGAATGAGTTACATGAAGAACAAGATGTAAGCTGATATTTCAAATTATTTCAAAATGGCCGATATGCATCTTCTACAGTAAGCAAGGTCATTGACCCACACATACAAAAATAATATATAAACTGATATTTCAATTATTCCAAACTGGCCACTGTCTATTTTCTGCACTAAGTATGGTCATTGACCCTCACATTTAAGATATTTCAATGATTTCAAAATGGCCGACACCAATGACCCTGACCTTGAAGGTTCTCCTTCCTGACAATGAGCTCCTGGTTCTCGCCCTCCAACTGGGCCTTCCTGACCTCCAGATTCTGGACCGTCTGCTGGGACTCGTACAGGATGGCCTCCAGAGATTCCTTGTCCGAGTGCAGGCTGTGGATGGAGTCGCTCTGCATGCGGTTCTCGTGTTCCGTGGCGGTCACCTGGACGACCAGCTCGCCCTTCTCTGTCATCAGGATCTCCTTCTCCTTCAGGATGCGCTCGTACGCTCCCTGGATACGTTCGTAGTCCTTCCTGGTGGTCAGGAGCTCGTCCGTGATGGCTTGCTTCTGACGACTCACCTGGTGATAGAAAACAGAAATCAAAATAATGTTGAGATTCCTTTTCAAAATTGTCTTTCAAAGAGTACAATACTTGGAATTGACATGAAAGATTACTTTCATTATCTAAGGTAAAGGAGAAATTAATATCTGACATTAAAATCACAGATTTCAGTATTAAGATGGCACAAGAGAACTTTACCATGGAGAGTTCAGCTTGAACATTTGCCTTCTCGCCGTTCAGAGCATGGATTTCATCCTCCAGTTGTTGGCGAGTCAGCTCCGAAAGTTCTAATGTTTGATTCAAGCCTGAAAGTAACCAGAAAACAACTCAACTATTTTCAAACAATAAATATGAATTTGTAAATATTTTTTCAAATGTTTCTTTATTTCACGTGAGACAGAAGACGTTATTGAGAAACCTACCCATCTTCTCCGTGTCGATGTCCATCTTCTCCTGTTCCACGCGGACCAGCTCTTCCCGGATACCGGCTTTCTCCTGTTCCAGAGCGGACTTCTCCCCAAACAGGGCTCCCTTCTCCGTCTCCAACTGAAACAAACCAGAGTGTGCTCCTTTAAGACCTGGTAGTAACTTTTATTTTGGACAGAAGCTGGAAAAATCAGTCTCACTAATTTCAGCAAACCGATACCAAATATGAGAATGGCAGTTAGTCCTATTTTATTCCTGTACTAATTCTGCATTATTCTTCTTCTTCTAATCCTATACTATTCCTTAAACATTCCCATTATACCATTTCTGTATTAATTCTACACTATTCCAGAACTAATCCTGTATTATTCCTACAGTATTTCAGAACTAATCTTGTATTATTCCTACACTATTCCTGTACTAATCCTACACTATTCCTGTATTAATCCTATACTGTTCCTGGAACATTCCAATAATACTATTTCTGCACTAATCCTACACTATTCCCAAACCAATCCTGTACTAATCCTACACTATTCTTACAGGAGTATGAGCTGTGCCTCACCATGATGATGATCTTGTTGAGCTCTATCTTGTCCTGACCCAGCCCCTCGTTCAGAGCCTGCATCTTGAGCAGCGCGTCACGCAGAGTTGCCTCCTCTTGCTTCAGCTTGTTGATCTCCACCTCCAGCTCGGCTTTCTGTAGCTCCGCCTTCGACAGAGCATCACCTGCAAATACACCAATCACATTGCAGTGAGCAGAGAGTACAGTATGGCGACAAAATGCTACATTTGTAAATAATCTATTCTGAAGACCTTTGGAATAATTTTGGAATCATCTGCATTTGTTTAAAATCAAATGCTAACATTTCTAGAAAATACAAATAATATCTTCTATGTTTTAATAAAAAAATTAATGAATGTTTTTTTTACTAACAATTGGGATGTACTCACCTATTTCTGACTTTTGTCCTTCCAAAACTTCCTTATCAAGAAGAGCTCGGTTCAAATGTTCTTTAGTTGCAACCAGCTCTTCCCGTTGTGCCGAAAGTTTTGCTTCAGACTGCGAAATCATTTTCTGACTGTAAACAAAGAAAAGAACAAATTTTCCAACCTGGATCACTGAGAAGTTGATCTGCACCTGCTACTCCCAGTAATATACATAAGGTCATGTTTCATAGGTAGAATGTCGCACTACAAGTGTAGAATAGTACCGGTTATATCTGAAACAGTGCACTGATGTGTGAAACATAACCCTAATAAATCTCATTACTGATAAATAATAGCTCATTGTGGATATATCACATATCATTATTGATAATAGGGTATAATATTACTAATAAAGCATATCTTTTGCTATAAATCTATAAGAAAAATACTTAAATGAATGGCATTGTCATAGTAACTGTTGTGGACATGAAACGGTAATATATCTTATATCTACTTCTTAGTATCACACAGGTTTTGAAAAAAATATCATTGAAATTCTCCAAATATTTCAAATATTTTCTATGGCTACTTTTATTAACACTTATCCAACAACAAAAAAATGCTGTGCAAAACTAGATATTAAAATCTGATAGCATTCTCCAATTTCAACTTGACGTTACATGTACTTGCGTGTTAAAAAAATCAACAGCTTATTATAGTCCCAAAACTAAAAAAAAAGGAATGTTGGTAAGATAGTGCAACATGTAAACACTACGTTCACATCCATACATTTACACAGCAGGGACTAAGGACACTGGACAATTACAGCCCAGCCAATGGTGGGTCGACATAACAATTAACTACCTAATGTATTTTTCATGAATGGAGACACACATGATTTACCAGACCGTAGCACTTGTACTAGACAAAATATCCAACATATTAAAAAAAAAAAGTGGGATGTCATGCCGCGAGGTTCACAAAAAGTGCATGATTAATCACAATAACATATTCATTGTTCCAGTCACAGTGTACTGCGCTTAACTGTTATGCATTCACAAGATTTTATTGCCCGGACCTACTCAATAATTCAACAGGTAATATTACTCCAATTACCGTCACATTGATCTGTAGAATCCCACACAAAACATAATGGATGTCGTATTGCTCATGTGAGATTCAGGTATGGGCTGAGGTGTTGTAGGTATTTGTTAGTATCTGCTGGCTTGACAAACCGTTCAATTATTCATAGATCAATTGAATTTGCATTATTTGTATTATTTACATAGTGGATGCGAGTACTTTTACTTACAGTGTAATGGACACCTGAGTGAAATAACTTTGTTCAAAGGAATATGCTGACAATGTGATACATAGTTTATTGTCATTGATTCATTGTCATTGGTTCATTGTATACCAACAACGTATTCAGCTATGATTAATGAAACAAACTGGTGAGATTTGTAAAATATTAATATTCCACTTCCTGTCATTATAAAAGTTAGTATCAGACACACCTGTTTACGTGAAGCAGACAATGACTTGCAATATAAGGTGTTGACTAGCTACTGAACTGACTGGAGAAGACAACACAAAGTCTTAACCTTGTACTTTCTAATTAACGAAGCCATAGCCCATAATATATAATTATGAGGGCCTAGAAGTTAACCATCTAGCATATCTATTGAAAACAGCATAATTGTGTCAATTTGAAATATGCAAATTTTTATATTCACAGCTGACCGATTTTCCAACTGAATTATTTATTACTAAAACAATGTAGTGTTTTGTGTGAATTTGGGACTAGTCAAGTTAGAATCAACAGTTGTATGGCAGATAATTATGTAATAATGTGTACAATGCCATGTATAAAAACTAGTTTTTAGCTCACTGCTAATCAACTTGAGAGGAAATGACAGTTATAAGAGAAGTTGAGTGCCCAATTATCCAATAGAAATACACCACCTCATGTCCCTTGCATCCAGCTCTGAGTCAAAATTGTCCTTACCATCTCTCGTTCTCCTTCTGTCCTCTCTCCCTGTCCTTGCTGATGTCCTCCTTCTCGTCCTCCAAGATGTCCCGATGCCTCTGCAGGTCGGAGTTGGCGGACTGCAGCTTCTCGACCTCGCGGTGCAGTCCCTCGATGTTCTCGTTCAGCTCCTGTCGGACCTTCTCAAGCTGAGACTTCTCACTCCCTGTCACGTTCAGAGCGTTCTTGATGCGGTCGCGGTCTCGGAACGAGTCTTCTTTGTCTCGACGACTGCAAAACACAAACTAAGATTGGTCCTAGGTTCGGGTCCACCTTGGACATGCTGCCTTAACTAGGCAGATTTTTGTCTTGTGAATACAATAACTGACATATCGCTAAACCACATTACTTTTGGTTGTTGGAATACAATTTTATTAGATCTATTGCAAACTACACGTCTTTGGAATACAGTAACAGGGCTTTTCTCTTTGGAATACAATAACGACTAGCTATTTTCAATCATGACAACTTTAATTATATGTTCACAGATACAGGCTTCCATTAAGTAAGCTGCAGGACATTCATCCTCAGACTACTCACGCGTTATCGAGGTCTTCCTTGAGGTTGAGGATCAGGAGCTCGGTGCGCCTCCTCTCGTTGTTGGCATCGTCCAGAGACTTCCTGAGTGTGACGCTGTGGTCCCTGTTGGCCGTCAGCTTGGCCCGGAGGTCCGACACCTGCAGCTGCCGCTTGTTGAGTGCGGCTTGCACAGCGGAGAAGGTGGCGTCGGCGAAAGCGGGAGAGCGGGAACGCCCTCTCGGGGAAGGAGAACGATTTGGAGAGCGGCACTTCATCGCGGGGGACCTCGCCCTCGGAGAAGTGGACCTCGCCCTCATAGGAGAAGACGACCGGATCGGTTCTGCTAGGACTGCAGAGTCCGGTTCGTCTTCCACGATTCTGTCTGCGTCGTTGATTACGGCTTCAGCGATGTTGCGCAGTGCGGAGTGGAGAGCCTCGGTGTCTTGTCGGATCTGCCGTGCGGTGTCCGTCTCCTCGTAGCTGTCGTTGACGTGGCCCTCGATCTGACAGATGTTCCTCTGCAGCGTCACGATCGTCTTCTCTTTCTCATCCAGCTGGATCTTCAGACGCTCGTTGACCATCGTCAGTTCGCTGACCCGCGACGACAGGTCGGTGCTGTGGGAGTCGAAGCGTGTCTGTAGTTCCGTGACCTTCCTAATTTCCTCCTTCAGATGGGTCTCGATGGATATCTTCTCGCTCTTCTCCCGATCCAGCATTACCTGAAGTAATCAAAGTCTGTCAGTGCCACTCGTGTCTGTCCTACAATCTACCAGCATCACAAGCTTTATCTACCAACATCCACCAACACAGATCTTCACTTAATTTTATTGAATTGCTATTATTTGGAATGGTTCCATGCCAAAACATCAAGGCAACAGATTTATATACATTTAACTAAAATAATATTAGTATTTTCTTCATCCAAAATGTATAAAAAAAAAATCAATTTCAGATTTCTAGAACAAGACAGTTTGCAAGACTTGCAGACATAAATTGTCTGGAAATATACTTTCAAAACAAATTTAGCAATGATACTAATGCAGTTTGAGAAGGTATTTCCCCAAGCATGACCTCCTATAGGTGCTGGTGGAGATCAACTTCACTTTCTTACACCTGCTATAAAAGCCACAAGAACTCAATCACAAGTGCACTGACCTGCGACTGTGTGTCGGTGCTGCGCATATTGGTGCCCAGGTTGAGACAGGCAGAGTGCATGCTGCGAGCGGCCTTGGTGACATCCGAGCGCACGTGGGCGAGGTCTCTCTCTGTGGCGGTCTTCATCTCGCTGAACTGACGGCGGAATGCCACCACCGCCCTCCACAGCGACAGCAGACGACTGTGCTCGGCGCTGAAGTATTCGTTGAAAGTCTGCAAATAAAAAGAGTGAATTAATGAAGATTGAAGAAACAAGGTTTACATTGCTGCATTCTGTTGATCCTTCTCAACATATCCTACAAATGAAAATCTTATTCATCTTGATATTTCCATACACATTGTTAAGATTTAAGGCAGGTTCATACAATGCAGCATAATTGCCAAGCAAATTTCATGGTTGCTATGACAACAGTATCTATGGCGACTGACCTGCTCCTCGTCTCTCCACTCGGCTTCCTTCATCTCCAGTTCCTCACGAGCTCGCTGCCAGTCATTGGTCAGTTTGTGGATGTCGGAGGTCAGCTGCTGGTTGGCGGACGTGGCCTGGTCAAGCTGTTCTCTCAGCATGGAGTTGACGTGGGCCAGGCTGGAACTCCTACAATGTCAGACACAGTCGTCAGGTCAGTCGGTGGCAACATGGGGTCATAATTGAGTGATTTTATTCATTCTTTTGATTAATTCAGAATTTACCAATGTAATGTCTATGCAGTGAACATTGTGAGCCTTAAAACTTTCTGAACCATTCCATACTCACATGTTATTGCTGAGGAAGATTGCATGCTAATTCTGGTCATAATCAGACCAGCGAAAGCTAACACCCGAGACAGATTTCACAGAAAATACCAACAGCCATTACATAATTATAGCTCTTAGAGCCTATTATAAATGTAAATTGTGTAGAAACATAATTATCCTTGCCATGCAATCCTGACAACATAACCTGACCCAGCCATTGACCCAGCTATCAAACAATATACAAAACGAGGTAGATCTGCCCAGTTTACTGAGGATGGGACAGGGTAATATATGCAGGCCCCGCCTCCTGTCAATCACCTCTGTTGCTCCTCCTCCAGCTTGATGAGAGCTGTCTCCAGGTCCATGATGTGGTCCGCCTCTGAGTACTTCAACCTCGTTTCTGCGCTGTCCAAGGCAGACAACTGCAGATGCATGTACAAACAGAATTGGTCAAACATTTTCTAACTAGCAGGTATTTGTTGACAAATTGTGCATGACACATGTATTGACAAAATGATGAATTGTAAAATATGAACTTTTAGAATGAACCCACCAACTGAAAGTCAAATGAAAAATGTTTTAGTAATTTAATGCTGTTAATAAATGTACTGAGTTTTGAATAGCTGGGGTCCGATATATAACAGCATCAATAGTGAGTTATGATCTTGTTGTGTTATGGTTGTACTGTGGATACCCTTTTCTTATTTTTAATTTTCATGCATCTTAAAACATATTGAATACCAGTATGAATATAAAATTTGGACACCAGGCCCCAAGGTTATGAAACTTTTTGAGTACGGTTTCATGCTCAAGCTCAAATTGTATATGGGAATTTATGAACAAATCGCGGAGTTGAGAATGAAATTGTACTCAAGAATGTTTCGTATTTTGGGGCCTGATGCATAACGTGAGTGGTGTGAAGTAAAAAAATTGACAAGTGATGACCAATGCGAACTGTATCAGTATTAGATGAAGAAATATCTTCAGGAAACTGTGCAGAAAATGAACAAACTGTGGTACAACAATGGCAGGAAATAAACATAAAACAGTTGCAAGGTCAGCAAGGGAGGTCACTCCGGTGCAAGGAAATAAGCCATGACAAATGATACGTTGAGACCGAGAGATTGACGTGTCCAACTTAATCAGTTGTCAGGCTGGCAGTACCGTCCAACACAATCAGTTGTCAGGCTAGTGCTATCTCAACACAGCACACAGATCGACACTGGCTTACCGCCGAAACGTTATCATAACGAGACTTTAGTTCTCGATACTGATCCTCTGCGTCCTCACACTTTTTCTTGTACTGAATAACCTGAATTGGAAAGGGAAGAGTTACTATCGGAAACGACAGTTACCTTTATTGATGTCCGCTGCAATTCAAAATCCTTTCCTCTGACAGAGTCCTCTAGTTCCTGACATTTCTTCTTGTATTGGAGAAGCTGTAATACACTTTTAGTATCAACAACTGTACCAGCTTGGAATATAACAAATGCAAATACACATTGTCATTGCAAAGTAGAATAGGAGTACCAGAGGCATCTAATAGCCATGGGGCCGTATTCTCGAAACTTCTTAGCTAAGAAATTCTTAAATAGTGAGAAAGGTTCTCTTCACAAATTAACATAAGCAGAAAACCAGTTTGGCAAATTCTTAGTACAAATAAATACAAACTTCTTAGGACTTACGAAGTTTCAAGAATACAGGCCCAGATTTAATGTATCTCAGCATTGAATTACAAAGATTTGAATGATTTTTCCACTTTCTTCTTTTTCTGTCCCCGCTTTTCCTCACCCACCTCTCTACCTCCCCACTCCTACTCCTCTCTCTCTCTACTCACTCCTTCTCTATCCCCCTGCTTCTCTCATCCCCCTCTCTCTCTCTGCCTACCTTTGCCTGTAGTTTCTGCACGAGCTGAGCCTGCCTCTGCTGACCCTCCTGGTAGGCCTGGAGCTTTCTCTTGTAACTGCCATGCTCGTCCTCCAACTTCCTCCTCAGCTCGATGTTCTGCTGCACCAGGTTCTTGGAGGGCGAATCGATGTCGTGGACATCGCCCTTCATGGACTGCTCCAGCTGAAACAATCACAGGACACCGTCAGGGACAGTGACAGATGGACAGAACTAATACAGACACCAGGCACAGTCAGGGACAGACTGACAGATCTAACACAGACATTGAACATCGTGAGGAACCGATGGACAGATCTAACACAGACATTGGACATCGTGAGGAACAGATGGACAGATCTAACACAGACATTGGACATCGTGAGGAACAGATGGACATATCTAACAGACACTAGGCATTGTCAAGGACAAGGCTGATGAATCAAGGATTATTTCACTGTGACAATAGAGACAGTACATTCTGCCAAGATTGCATCAGCAATGTACAATTGAAGACCATTGATTCCATGCCCACTGGGTTCAAACTCTGATGATCTACTGCCCGCTCCATAGAAGACCAGTTCCAGATATGGAGATGTCACTGAAGGTGCTAACATGGATCATGGGGAGAATTGTTCACATGTTAGCTGGGTATGCAACTTTAGTTTCATTTAATTGATATAGGGTATACTTGTATGTGCATGGATGTAGATCGATACACAACATTGATCTGTATGGGTATTGGAGCCTGCATTGTATGAAAAAAACAATTGCTATTCTAGCATCTACTAAACTGTTATTATTGCGCAAACATTAACTAGACTGTAATAAATAAACTAGCACAGCACACCCACAAGTATAGTTCTAGTGAAGGAGAGGGTGTTATAAATGTAAATGGATCTAAGGTAAAAATTATTGCATCTACTTAAATTGTACAGCATGAAACTGTCCTTGAAGACAAATTGTACAAAATGTAAGTTTCAACCGACATCAAATGTAAAGTTGTCTTTATCATTGAAAGGGAATGGATTTATTTTCTGACATCAAAGAAACACTGTTCTATTTACTAACACACAAATATTAATAAGATACATGTCCAAGGCAGCCCTCTCAGCTTATTAATGTCATGTACAAATAATACATCCAAATTTGATATACTAAATGGCTGGATTATTTACATTAATCTTCTCCCTGTCAGATTAATCATCACAGCACCTAGAAGGTTAAATATGCCAAGACTAATCACAAAGACAGCACCTATATGGTTAAATCTAGCAGGAAGCAGGTTAGAAGAAACCTATGAACAATGACTTGGTAAAGATTTCGGAACACGATAAATAATTGCTAATACAATCTTTAGTACTAATCTTGAGAAAGCTATGGCAAATGCATACTAATGCACACACTTTTGTTAAGAAGCAGAATATTGGTACAGATTAGCAAATGTGCCGAGTTGGCGGTTTCCATGAAGGCCAAATTACTTAAGTACTGAATCGATAACGTCCTGATGATTGTAGATAATTAGTATACGTCACTGGGATACGACAGTGGGCACTGACAGCAGACTTGACCCATTATGGCCGATGGACTGGCCAAACCATTTACTCACTGACATGAATCTGTTGACAGATTCCATGAACAAGTCAGTCATGTCAATTGAGAAAGAAAGAAAATAGAGTAAACAATCTTGCTATGAAGCCTTACCAAAATTAAAACTGACATAAAAATAAACCCCAGAAATTATTTTTAATTACAAATGTATGTTCTTTTTTTTGAGTGACATTCCAGATTAGTATGTTCATCTGTCCAACAGCCAAACTGATCTTGGTCTCCTTCAAGTACGGCCAGATCGTGACGTCATCTTCAAGTACGGCCAGATCGTGACATCATCTTCAAGTATGGCCAGATCGTGAAGCAACAGGAACTCAGTATTGTTAACATCTACAAGTGGCCATTCAGCAGATCGACATTAGTGCCAAAATTTGTAAATTGATAGGTTTACGACTCCAATAGGGCCCAGATTGGTCTATTGAATAGAAGTCATATCTGTACCTACTTGATATTTGTTAAAAATCTACAATCCATGGTTTCATATTGACCATGGCAAAGTTGGAAGTTCTTCAAAAGTACTGGCAATACTGTAAACCACATATTACTCACATACATAATAAATAACATTTTAAAAACATTAAGACTATCAGGACCAAACAATATGTTGAAATATCTCCTTGAAACTGTTATTTAACAGGCTTAACTCGAACCATGAAATCTGGTCATAACCAGGCAACAGTAATGGGTTTTAAAGCTTCTTCTTTCTTTCCTTTGAAATCTACACACACCACATGAAATCAATTTATCATTCTTATCACAAAGTGACTTGTCAGTAACAGAAAAATAAGTCAATTGACATGCATAAGCGAATGCCGTACATCCATTAATCACAAGGTTAAAAAAATATACAACAAAGTAAAGATTGCAAAGTATATTTAATCCCACCCCACCTCTAAAAAAAACCCAATTCAAATACATTATACCTTTTGCCGACAACAAATGCATTAAAATGTATTCAATAATCAGATGGCTGTCATTTAATTACAATTTGAATTTGTCAAATATTTAAATTGGAGCCATACTGTGCGATGTATTTGATAAAACTGGAAGAAAAAATGAAAATGATTTATAAGGGAAAATGTGTACTGACATAATAAGGTAAGTGGTAATTGACATTGATTAATGAAAATTGCTGGATGAAACAGATGATTAAATACAATTATTAACTTACTATTTTTTTTCTCTCTCTCTGAATCTCAATGTTTTAATGTAACGATAATCACTCTAGATATTAACAGTAAAATAATATTCATACCTATAAAGGCAAATTACTAATTAATACTACCCAAAATAAGTTCAGAGTAATATCTGAGTGAAACAACTTTACAGTAGGTTCCTTCATCTGATGAAAATAAGATAAAACACACAACCAAGTTTATCAATGAAACAATCCCCAAAGAACGTCACATAACAAAGCCTGCAATATCCATTTCCTCTGGAACGCTTTGCCCCAGTTTCCTGGGAAGTAGTATATTTACTCACAGCCAACTCAAGATCATCGAACTGGGCAGCCATATTCACTCTGTGACTACCTCTGATTGAATGACCCACACCATTCCTAAAAGCTCTCACGTCAAATCTCAAAGGTGGACGTGTTGCCACAAGAACAGCCACAGATCCATTCTTAGTCTCTGTGGCAACACCAACAACCACGGGCAGCCGGAATTACTGCTAATCTCACTGTTGCTCAGCTGACGTCGTCCGTTACCTATACAGCTCCCCAGACATAATCCCCCTCCAAACCCAAAGAGGAAGGTTTTCAGGTTATTGGTTATATCACAGCTTTCTCACAGGGGACATGTACATAAAGTATGTATAGCACCTTGAAAAAACATAGTGGTTTTTTTTATCTTTCAATGCAGTGGTTGTTTGACAATTGGGGAAATATATATGCACATCAAAATAAATGCATAATGCTGAAGTTTACTAATTTAAGTTCCTTGCTGTCTCTAAAATAGGTGATCTATTCCTGCTGCGACGTAAAGCCATAATTCAATTAAATCTCAACGGCAATGACTGAATACATAAAAATCCGTTATTTGATTGCATGTCTACGTTTTCGAATTTGTTTTGTTACCTCGTCTTCTGATATCACTACTTGATCTTAGGCACCATTAACCACAGAATAGATCCAAGCCCAGACAGAATGCTAAATAGGTAATTCAATATCTTATCAGGACATACACACAAGAATATATGTATTCAAAGTGCATTACACATTAGATAGAATCTCATCATGTCACTGGTACACTTAATAGAAGTATTGTGAATATAGTATTGAAGTCTATTATAAGATATACTATTGTCTATTTTATGTTATATTATAATGTGCAATTCTCAATTCTTTAGCTTGAGCAGATTTGAAAATGGATAACATATAGAATTAATATATTCATATACTTTTATCCATGATGATAATTAATCTATTATGAGCCATGTGGCCATGAAAATTATACAATTAATGTTGGAGTTAACCAATTATTTACCTTCTCTGCTGAAGAGTTCAATAAATTTGAAATGTACATTCTGATACAGAGCGGTACAAACCATTTAACAAAGCATGATATTGTGTGTCATGTCTACTTATATATGTTCATCATCAGATTAAGCATAAAATAAAAAATCTGCACATGCTAGTTCCAAAAAGTGGAAAACGGTGCCTTTAAATCAGTATAGCTTCAGGTGTAGTAAAACTTTAATAGTATTACCTATAATTACAACGTTACACAACCGATTACGTTCGGAATTAATCCTAACTACTGACTTGCGTGCACGGGAAACCCTATGGATTGCATACTTAATCTCATCAAAATTATCACACATTGTCCAATCGTTGGCTAATACCGTACGCAATAATCTCATGATCAGATTGGTTCCCTGAGAAAACTGCAACAAGACGACAAACCAGTCATTGATTTCTCTATGTAATACTGTCCTTAGCTTTGATTGACGCCACGTAATGGTTATGGTAATCTGTACCATTACCGTTGTGAAGAGCTGATGAGCATGCATTCCCTTGCTGTGAGGGGCAGCGCGATACAAAAATATTACCTACAACAGCTTTAGTGGTACACAACCTATAGCAAAGTCTGGCTGCTTAGAAGTACACCATACGTTAAGACATTTCTTAAGGAGAGGACTACAATAAGTGTTTCACTTTCGTCTAATCCTGTTGAATCAATACAATATATTGATATCAGATCAATTAAGATATTTTTCAATGAGGAACATTTCAAGATCAAACATATTAAATTGATACAAACAATATCACATCCTGATATGATTGTAAAAGTTTTCAGGTAAATCTTAAACAATCGGAAATGACTTGATCCACACAAATACTACAAGATATATCTAGCTGTGATCCATTCATCAACTAGGCGACCTCACGGTTCAGAAATATACACGCGAACAATACATGGACAATAGTGCCTGAATGGCCATATCAACATCAGCTCAATCTGAAAACGCAGTCTTTATGACCACTACAACAAGATTATTAACAGAGATCAGTACAGTGCGAGAAGAAATGCTCACTAGCCAGGGTATGGTTTCTCGAAGCTCTCCTATCCACTATGAGACCATAGCGCTCTCGTAACTGCACGAGAGCCATGTATTAGAGATTGCTACGAGAGTAGATATGGTCTCGTACGAGATATGAGAGCTTCGAGAAACTATACCCAGGATAGTTATAATGACAGCAGAATATTGCGGTAATTTTCAGGACAGTAGTATATGCAGTATCAGGACAGTAGTATATTGCAGTATCAGGACAGTAATACCAGTATATTTATGTATCAAGACAGTAGTATATTGTAGTATCAGGACAGTAGTATATTGCAGTATCAGGACAGTAGTACCAGTATATTGCAGTACTTTTCAAGACAGCAGTATATTACAGATTGTGGACAAATTTACTCCATCAGCATGTGTAATTATAGAAGCCATATAAATTAACAAACTGTGGATAGGATTTCTGGCCAACACTGATTGCAATTTTGTTAGTAGTGGTATCAATTTCAACAGACTTGGATCCATTTTTAAAATAAACCTCAATAAACGTTTTCATGTAATATGTTCTTCAGATTCATTCTTTGTTTATTATTTTAATACAAAAATGGATGACTATATTAACATGATTAATATGGTAATAAATTATAAATATTGCACTACATCATAGAATTTGACTCTCATGATCTCAAGAAATGAAATGAAATGAAACAATGCTAGCTGAAATAAATTTAATTTCGGAATGAATTTCATTTCATTTAACTGGTAACTGACATCCTTTTAAAAAGGTTAATTGATGGTCATCACACACCATTTGATAACAGAAACAAACTGTCAGAATTTGTTGTCTTGCCGCTTTCTATGAACATAAATCACTGTGTCCAGTCATTGTTGGGATATTTGTAGTGCCAGTTTGTAAGGACGGAAGCATCAGCTGTGTGGCTGTCAATGAGGATTACCAGTCATCAATACAGATCGCTGCCTCAGTCCCTTGCCGACGTGACTGTCAGCCGAAGGGCATCTGTCAACGATCGGCAAATTATTGGCCCAAGAAGATCGATTGTCAAGTTATGGTCATATAGCTCTACATCAACGGCAATTTCTCCCTCAACTGGAGCGTGGACTAGGATGACATCAATTTAGACTAATGGAAATACAAATTGTCCATTAATTTTAATGAGAACAGAATGGAAAGACATTTGCTGGATCTGGGTCAGAAGGACTTGGGATAAAGAAAACAAATATTAAATATGAAAAGTTCTATTAGATTAATAATTATCTTCCAGAACCAAAATAATCAAAATAAGTGGGAGTTCCCAACCATAATATTGACAAAATACCAGCTGAGGAATGACAACAATGAACATCTTGCCATATTTCTGCCAGAAAACTGATATCACAATGATAAACTAGTAAATATTCTATAATAAAATTATTGCCTTGTAAGTAACTGAGCTATTTGTGTCTTATTTCTGCCCTAGTTTCCAAAGTTGTGACATTAGTACAGTGTCCCCTCTATATAAGGCTGTATTTGGGGTCCATGACATACTTATATAATAGTGCAGGTAAATAACAAAAAATTAAAATGTGGTCCACATCTGACCAGCCTTATATCTGAATCCGCTCTGTATCGAACAGCCTTATATCGAGGGGGCACTGTAATTGTATTGAACATAGTTTATTAAACCATTCTAAACCTAACTTTGACCTACATCCATCAAAGGTTATTTAATGAGTCGATGAATCTGACCTACATCCATCAAAGGTTATTTAATGAGTCGATGAATCACCAGTCCAAATAGCAGAACTACTTCAGCATCCCAAACACCAGTAGGTAGAGAATGACGTCAAAACAATACTTGCTTGTGAAACTCTCTTGAGGACATATCCTGGACCGAAATTCGCAACCTTAGATTTCTTTGAATTCCCCTGTATCGGGCTCTGCACCAGAGGTTCACTCTTGATAGAGTTAACTATGGCTGTGGGAGTATCCTTTGGCATTTCTTTCACTTCTCTCTTTCCATCAGACTTGTCCAATGTCTCTTCCTTGCTAGCCATGTTTGATTTTCGAACATGAAGTATTCAGGGCTGCAGGTTTTCAAGCCCAGGGCAGTTCTTGCCTTCAAATTCAAAAACCTCCACAGCACTATCACCCTGAAGAAGGAGCTTTTTAGAAAGAGAATTCCATCCAATTTCTGAAGCTGCTAAATCATGCAGCATTTCTGCAACTGTTAAATCCAAGTCTATATAGAAAAGACCAGAATATTACAGCATTTAGGTTCCGATCTAGCAGCAAATACTTTGAATAGCTTGTTGACCCGCTAAGTAGTGGCAGCACGAGAGAAGGTAATTCGACACAGGTCTAACATTTCATATCTCTGTCCAGATCCTTGTTAGCTATTCACAGAGAGCATACTCTTGGCGTATCAGCGTTTCACACAAACCAGTTGGTCACAATCCAAGTTACACCAGTACATGCAAGCCAACTCACAGGCATAAACCAATGAAGTATGAATGTGATAACATTATTGTCACTGTTGGCAAACATCAACCTGGACCTTTACATCCAACTTTGAAGTCAAAATTCAGGATCACTTCTCAGAAGTCCTGGGAACATCCTTTGTTAATTTCTTTCCCATTTACTAACAAGATCAGAAGGTAATAAAGAAAATTGTGAATAATTCTGTAAAGGTATCCGAAAAGGCACTTGTGGGAACTGAAATGTGGCTTGTGATACTGAATCCTGGTTGTCCACATGCAACCAATGGTAGCAGACAGTAGGAGCCCTTTCAGTGATGCCTTGACACAGAGGACTGTCTACAGAGGACAGGGGTGTCTACAGAGAGGACTGTGTTCAGGGGTATCTACAGAGAGGACAGGTGGCTACTGACAGATAATAAAAACATTCTCCCCTGCTTTTGTCTTAGGTGACTATCGGGGAATGTCCTCCTCAGCGTGCTATCAGATACTGTTTGACATGGACCCCCACTCAATCACTCATTGAGATGATTTGCTGCTACAAGACCTAGCAAATATCCTCATAACCCCTTCATGCTTGGCAAATAATACAATGAAGTCGACATAACCCCCTTTATGTCTAGCAAATAATACACTAGTACTGAGAACAATGAGACAATAGATTGTGTTAGTTCAACTCGCTTATGAATATGTTCCAGATGGTGATAAGCTTGAATGAAAAACAACGACCAATCAAACGATCTCATGTCGTTTGTTACCAATTTGTTCAGTAGCTTGTCAATAGATTTTGTAATGATTAAACTAGCTCATATCTGACCCAGAGTACATCAGAACATTTGCAAACAGCATTTCCACGACTATTAGACTTAAACACACATTGACAAAAGAACAGAAAACATATCATCTTTGGAAAGTCTTCAAAGGATCACTAAATCAATTGAGGTTGTGAATGCTTGTGTATGTTAACACCATTTTGTGAACTGAGCTGTCTGGATCATGTTCTTCTTAGTATAATATAGCATAATACAGCAATTATCAACGCTTAGTTATATATCTGTAATCATCCAGCTACAGTGTACACAGAATGAAATTGACACTCACAACTTGTTTTATGCATGGTGAGTGAGATGTATATCAGAACATATAGTTCATTGAAAGTACAACTAACGTTATGCGTAATTAGGTGAGTGATTATGGTCTTAATGCAATGTTTTCAAGTATTTAGGTGATCTTGGAGGAATATAAAATAGAATGTCCATACCACTGAATGTTACAGTAAACCTCCGAGCCCCGGCTGATACTGACAGATCAAGGATGATAACTGCATTGTCATAGTACAGTCAGCACATCCTATTATGATCATGTTGCGGAATCTCTAAGCCGACCATTTAAAATGCATGTTTACTGGAAGCCCTGCGAGTTGTTAGGTGCAGATTAACTGACAGCGATTTTATTTACAAATTTTATACACAAATCTCTCAATTCCTACATATGTAGAACAGTTCTCTATTACACAGAAGGTAGACTACGTAGAGATGAGGAACAAATCATATCTTATTTTGCTGACCAGGCAGTGAAGAAAGAGTATATTTCACGATCTGCAAACATAGTAGCCTTATCAAGAGGGTCATACAGCAATAAAACAAACAAAGTATATCGGTGCTATACAATGACATGAGATAAGACTGACAGCTATATACTGCGATATGCCACTCCAGGGGCTAAATAGACCGGCAAAGTGTCATGATCACTAAGCAGAAAGTGAAATCTTCACGTGGAAGAAGATTTCAGTTTGTATGGACAATTGAAGACGCTTGTAAGAATGACTCTTCTGAAGTAAATATGCCCATCAAATTTTGAACAAAAATGTTTGCCACAAATTTACTAAAATTGGCTCAAAAATCTTGCTTAATAATCTAATTGACCATGATGTGATCAAACAAGCAACCTTTGCAAGGTTTACTGTCGATTGGTTGTGTGGTGGGCATCATGTGATGACCATTTGAAGGCGGAGTCCTTCACTAGCTCTATAGACGTCACGCTGGAGATGTTAGAGTCTGTTCAGGACCTCTCAATGCACCAACTTCACAAACATTTGATCCATCGCTTGGTATTTTAAGTAAGTTTTCTCCAGAAAGGCAGAGATGAAAAGATGAGTTGATGTAACACTTGTTCTGACTTAGCACGTTGTAAGACATGTTTGTCTGTACCATTGATGAACCAGGAATCATCATGGTCTGCATACAGCATAGTATGGCATGGATCTTAAATCCATGAAACAACCCACAAGATGAATAGAAGCACCATGTTCCATCCCTGGGAGGTCAGGTTCTCTAGTCACTGTGGTGGAGATACCTGGTACACTATCTGGTCATGACATCCATCCCAGAATCAAGAACAGTTGCAGACAGTGGCTGAGTGAAGACAGTAGAAGGACGTGGTAACTACAGGCATGCAACAATCACCACTGTATTGTACAGCAATCAAGAACTGCTATGCAAATGGTGTCAAAGTAATCAATGTGACAATTCATTGATACTGAATACTCTTTGTCATATTAATATTTATATTGAATAGAATAGACATGAGATCCATACAGGAAGAAGAAAAGTGAATCATCAAGCATTGAAAAGTGTCATTGTTCAAAATAATGACAACCCTGCAGCAATCCTTCTCATTGCGACTGAGAGAATTACAAAAGGACTGAGCGAAATCCATTGGGTTCCATCAATACATATCTCATCACAAGCTTGAAGCTTCACTAGGTATCACTCTATTGGTATCTGTACAAGTGACTGTTTGTAAGGTGGCTCACACAGTGTCACACAGACATCCATATATTGGTATCTATGCACTAGTATACTAATGCTATCAGTTGTTATGAATATCCCATGTGTAAGGGGATCAATAGACAACAAATACTCACTTGTATAGTTTACCCGAAAGGTGCGTGAATACAAGCCACAAAGTGTTTCCTAATTGGAATACTACATTAGATCTTCCATGAAAGGAACCAAATTGATTTACCATTATTCCTCACGTCAAAGATGGGCACCTTCTATAGACACGATAGAGCAATGCTTTGATTCATCTTTGTTTACGTACAATATTGTCAATATAAAAAATAAGCAAATGCAGTTTTTATATTTCCTTCTCAATATCTTACACAGGTATCAGCTTTCAGTATATGAATGAACAGGTGGCATTGTCCCACTGAGATTTTGGTGGCGATGTTCACTATTAGCCATTGTACAGGCAGCCATTGCGTCTTTGCAGTGCTTAAGTGGTAAAGAATTATAAAAGTATATCCGGCAAAGGAAAGATTTTGTTCATGGTTTACATGAATAGAAACATTTATCAATTTTCAATAGTTGGAAGGTACAATCCTTGTACAAACATTGACATTTCGTACGGATTACTGGTCAGCTAGTATGGAAGTCAAGTTGTCGATAAATAGTACGGTTTGCCCAGTATACATAACAGTACATACTTACAAAGGTGTGACCATGGGCAAGGTGGCAGGGATAAAGTTGTCAATGGTTGGCGAGGGTAAATGATTGAGCACAGTTAGTGCAGATGAAGGAAATTGGCTAAGTTGCTAGGGTTGAGAAGCCAATCAATTTCAACGCAAAGAATAAAACTATTTTAATATTTTGAAATTTCCTTTCTCAAAATCATAGAATACAATCCAAACTTGTACATTAAATACTATATATAAATAAAACAAATTTGTTTCATTCCTACAAAATGACAAAATGTTGCAAAACATTCCCACAGACATTCATAAAAGTCAATCTTAAAAATAAAATGTTTGCAACAGGAATGAATGCATCCAAGATACAAACACGTGTAAAAATAGTTTTCATGTGATTAAATACAAATGATAAAATAGACCATTGCATTCAGTAATTTGGTTGTGTTAGATTTGACCTGACACTGGCTGGGTTACAGCATAAACTCATGTCAGACCCCTGCTGAGGTGTAGTGTTACACCTCCACACCTCCACTGTCTACCCACACAGGACTACTAGGTCTGTCCATAGACACAACACCAGGACAATTGCTGATTAGTGTCACATCACACTTCCTCAAGTTTCTGTCTGTGTGAGCTTTCTGCTTGTGATGTAAAAGCTTTATGTTTACAATATGAACAAAATCATCTTTTGCCAGGTCCATGTCAAATATTACAGATATTAAAATAAAGTACCTAATAAAATAGTCAGTAATAATAATTATTTCAATAGTTTCCTACACATAGCAGAACATGTAAATAATCATTATGAAACAGGAAACATTTTTTATTTTATTTTTATTAGCAAAGTACGAATCAATATATTTTAACAAGAAAAAGAATAAAAATCATACCATTAGGAGATAGAGCCTCATTGTATATAAGTACTCTATTGCTAAGATCTAGTTATCTGGAGGGTACATTTACCACTTGCTCAATATTGTTAAGTTGCTGTACATGAAATTTGAAGCTTAGAACAGAATACAATGAAATACATTGATGAACAAAATTCCTAGACTATGCTATTAGCTTTTAGAAGATATTACAAATACTAGTTATAGATCTAACCTACATGTCCTATTACTGCAGTAGATATAAGGAACAGATACAGGTAAGACCAAGAGATACAGGTAAGACCAAGAGATAAAGGTAAGACCAAGAGATGCAGATAAGACCAAGAGATACAGATAAGACCAAAAGACACAGGTAAGACTTGACACAAGTAAGACCAAGAGATACAGATAAGAACAAGAGATGCAGATAAGACCAATAGATACATGCAGGTAAGGGCAAGGGATACAGATAAGACCAATAGACACAGGTAAGACCAAAAGATACAGATAAGACCAAGAAATACAGATAAGACCAAAAGACACAGGTAAGACTGACACAAGTAAGACCAAGAGATACAGATAAGAACAAGAGATGCAGATAAGACCAATAGATAAATGCAGGTAAGGCCAAGGGATACAGATAAGACCAATAGACACAGGTAAGACCAAAAGATACAGATAAGACCAAGAAATACAGGTAAGACCAAGAGATAAAGGTAAGACCAAGTGATACAGGTAAGACCCAGAGATACAGGTAAGACCAAGAGATACAGGTAAGACCAATAGACCCAGGTAAGACCAAAAGATTCAGATAAGACCAAGATATACAGGTAAGACCAAGAGAAATGGGTAAGACCAATAGACACAGGTAAAACCAAAAGATACAGATACAACCAAGAAATACAGGTAAGACCAAGAGAAACAGATAAGACCAAGAGGTAAAGGTAAGACTAAGAGAAACAGGTAAGACCAATAGACACAGGTAAGACCAAAAGATACAGATAAGACCAAGAAATACAGGTAAGACCAAGAGAAACAGATAAGACCAAGAGGTAAAGGTAAAGGTAAGACCAAGAGAAATTGGTAAGACCAATAGACACAGGCAAGACCAAAAGATACAGATAAGACCAAGAAATACAGGTAAGACCAAGAGATACAGATAAGACCAAGAGGTAAAGGTAAGACCGAGAGATAAAGGTAATACCGATAGATACAGGGAAGACTAAGAGATACAGATGTGAACTATAAAGAGAACAACCCAAATACCCAGGTAATATATGCATGGTGTTGGTTAGTACATTAGCACTGGATTATAACTAGTTTTGTTGTCTAACTTACAATTCCATCAGCGAAGCTTGAAGCTCCACTACTCCGTATGAACACAGTCCGTTTTGTCACCTGTATCAGCAATCAATTTGATCGAGTTGAATTAATTGACGTTAGTCAGCACATTTGCTGGGCTGCTGGGCATGACTATGTTGGGATACCATATTTCATTATCAAAGTAATCACCATGGTGAATTGCCTACTAGAGGTGTCATAAATATTGCAACCAGTGTTTCACATTTTACATTCTACCATTTATTGGGAATCCTTGCTGATTTTGGGAATCTTTGCAAATTTTCATGGAGATTCATGTCCGTCATCTGAAACATTAGCCATCATTCCATACCTTCCTATTGTGATGTGTGTGGCATATACTGGAATAATGTGCTTCCCTTCAGTGACCCGGAATAAATAGCCTATCCTACTTGTAATATGAGGTTTCAAATAGGACTAATTTGGGTTTAAAGCGGCCAAGATTTATCTCCCTTCATGAAATCGGAGTTCCGATTGGATCAGTGACAAAGTGCAATTATCATAACTCTACAGCGATGTTAAGAAGTTCCATGAAGTGAGTTCACTAAGTGGCCATTGATCCTGTATGTCCTCAGTTGTAAAACATCAAACAGTTGCGACAATATTGTCAGAATTTACTAGTAAAAAAGGTTTGACAATATTTTCATAATTTACTTGTCTAATAGTTGCGACAATATTGTCAGAATTTACTTGTTAAAATATGCAACATAATTGTTAGAATTTACTTATCAAACAGTTGTGACAATATTATACATTTTGTGGTAAAAGAATAATGAAAACAATGTCATGGTTGTCAAATGTCAGAAAGTAGTGACAATATTATCATGGATATGACTTGTCAAACACTAGGGCTACATTGATCTACTTTGCACAATAAAGCTCATTGATCAAAATTAATTTAGTGGAAGCAGCTTCAAAAGGACATTTACACATTTCCGGCCACTGATCAAACTGGTACAGCGAGTTTTCACAAGAGTAGAATACAATGTTCATGGTCAATAACCAGAAAACAATGCTAGACGACCAGTGTAAACTCAAGGTGAACTCCCACCTCACAGATAACAGTAATTATATCGCGATTCGTCAGCTGACCCGATCATGTCATACCCCTGATCCTTGTGTTTACTAGTACTTATTATACGTATACAAGTACTCATTATACGTATACAATGAATGTGTATACAGCTGGACAGCTGCTGTAGGTAGCGCTTGACCAGTACTTTGAACTCAGCTGGACATCAAACTGGACATCAATGTGAGATCACATAATTCGGAGTGGTCAGCGCTGACATAACAGATGCCTTCTGTGCAGGACAAGTGGGCTTTAATGTAATGAAGATATCATACATTTAACCCTCTCTTTGCTAGAGGTATCTGGAGATGTCCTACAGTGAAGCTAGTAATATTCATATGGCAGATAGAATGAGTGATTGTGGAGTTTACCGTCGCTGCAGGAATATTTCACCCATTTGCGACGATAGCAGATAGAGGGTTAGGTATTAACACAAAGCTATGGGAACATGGCATGCCATGGGTCAGCATTGAAAGTGCGGAAGACGTCAAGGACAATACAGGACATTGGAATGGTTCAGAGGTTTGCGCAGAATATATGCAACATAAGCGATATCATGTATAATAATGAGAACACATATAATACTCAGATAAATCAATCTAATGAAAACATTGAACAATGCCAATGAAATCGATATTGATAACCTTGTTGCTCAATCCCATGCTTTTGTAAATGAAAAAAAATGACAAATATTGAACAAATAAATTATGCATAGAGGTTCATTAACATGAGTATTCTTTAAAAATCAAACAATTGATACACTAATCGTTAAACAAACAGAGAGTGATAGCACAGGAAGCAGACACCACAACACATGCAATAACAAGCCACACCTATCTGCACTCACCCGTTCACTGAGAGCGTTGTATTTGATGCCGAGTTCATCGCGTTCCGCTCGGCTTGACGACAGCTGATCTTCGAGACGATTTAGTTCTTTTGACAATAGAGAGTTCTCTTCCTGGACCTGATGCATGGACGGGGTCGACATTGCGATGTTCGTGTAGCCAAGACTGTCAGTGGCTAGGTTTCTGGTGATGATTTCTCTAATGCGGGCCGGGATCTTTGTTGGCGGACTACCGTCGTCGCCCTTCAAAGTGAAATCTTCGCTGTCTCTCAGGACCGAGTCTTCTAGCTTCTGAAAAAATAAAACCCAGATATAAATTCTTTAGTTCACAAACTTTCACGATCCATGTGACATATTAGTCATATTGTGAGTGAATATGGAGTTTAACGTCACTGCGGGAATCTTTCACCCATTTGCGTTGATAGTCTTATTAAAGCCTTCAATAAAAATACTTTTCCTTTCATATTTAACCAATCAACTGTGACCATGGACAGTTCTACCTAGATGATTTCTGTAATCATGCAGGCAAGTACAAGAAACAACTAAGATATTGTAGTAACAAGCTACAGGCAGTTGTACTTGAAGCAAGGGAGATAACTCAACAGTAAATGTGGATTCAGTAGGGGGCCTCCCATTGCTTGGCCACTTCAGCATTTCTCTAGCGTGAGTGTGTACGACATGCTACACCACTGTACCACCATGACACGTATAGAAGTGGTGGTAATTAATTTGACAGGGAGAAAGTCTACTACGCAATTATCAACAAGACAAGAATCCTTATATCAGTGGATATCATCTAGGTTAATACAACAACTACATACCTAGGTTTAAAGTACTTTTAGAAATGTTAACATGGCATACCTTCATAACTAATCTAATGAGATGAGCAATATGATCTACTTTTAAAAAAAAAAATATGATCTTTGATATTAGCGTGATCAAAATGACATTAGTTGTTAGTGTCAAACTTAATGGTGTTATCTCACACATTTAGTAACATGACTGCGAATATACATGTACATACATTTCTATGAAGCTAAGGTTCTTGATGTACCTGTAATTCACACAACAGTACAAATGTTTTCTTTGCACACCTGAAAACCTAGACAAGACTACTTGTACTCCAAATGAGAAAAGAAGGCAAACTTGTCAGTGCCAGTGCACCTTTAAAATAATCCTGAACATGACTCAACTGAATATTTGTTCAAATTAAATTTAGTCGGAAACAAGTTACTGGTAAGCAAACATTGTCATCAGATTATACAATTTGCAGTTCTACCTAGTTCTGTGCCTTGGTGCCATGTGTATAATGATTTTGACAATGGCTGTTTGATCCAAGCCACTTTCTTTGGTAAACACTCCGGCCAATGTTTGATCTAAATAATCCTTGCATTGGAAATATCAACTGAGAACAAATCTATTGACTATGACGTGAGCAGGCATATTTATACATCAACCATTATACAGCCAAGTTTAGTAAAGATCAACCTACGTTACTACAAAATAAGCAGGAATTTCCAGAACAAATTTCTAGGTCAAGTTTGATGAAGATCTAACCATCCATTATTCTGAGATATTTTTGGGATATGTTATAATGTAAAGAATTCATTAAAATTTTAAAACTTGGATGTACATGTACATGTTAAATGACACATAAAGCATTACCTTTGTTAATGGTAAAATGTATGTAACTGCATGCCAATATCTTTGCCAATGGACAAATGACTTATATTGCCCATGATCACAACTATAGTTCATTAAATAATTAACCCTTCAATACCACAGTTCTCAATTTATGTCTCCAGTTCATGTGTTAATGTTTCTTATTACACGCCCGAGTTGTAGCCCTCATTAACTCCCTCTGCTAATCAATAGGACCTCACGAGGCGACACAAGAGACGAGATCACACCAGAACGCCAATCCCTACCCCGTCACAAAGGAATGATTAGCGAATTGCAGTTTCTTAGAAGTATGTGACATGTAACGTCTGTAGCCGACATTGGTCAAGATCTGAAGTTAATACCAGAGATGATTTAGGTAGTGGTGCTACATGTATGGCCAGATTATTTCCTGTATGAAAACTATAGTATATCAGGAATAACAATGGTAGTATGTGAACGTTTGGGAATATCTTAAATCTAATATATTAAGAGAAGGAGGATAATCAATGGTTCCCTTGTGGACATGCTTAACATGGACATCACACCTCATTGTAGCAGACAGTATACTACTACTGCTACATGTTATTGGCAACAATGCACCAATTTCTTCTGACAATGCAGTCATTCCAGACACGCATTGTCACATGTCAGCTCAATGAGCAGCTATTGTTGACCTCATGAATACACCCAGAAGTAAGGACAGTATTTCCACTTATACTTTATAGGTTTATCAAATCCTGATTTATTCATAATTGTCCATGGATGTAAATTAACCTCCCCCCCCTCCCAACCCAACCCCCTTCAGACAGAACATTAAGAAACATTTCTCCAGAAATTTGCGGTCACTTTACGAAATGTCGTAGAGTATTACTTCAAGGATGCGTAACGTATAATAACTGGGCAATCCTAAACTCAGTATGATAGTGAGGTGACACGGATCATAGCTATACACACAATATCTATTGACAGCAATAATGGGTGTACATGAAGGGTATGTCCCAGCAAGGATACTGACTTCTGTCAGATAATCAGCCCACAGAATTGTCCTCACAAAGCTCTACCACCATATCTGTATATTACAATGTGTGTATCTCTGACACAAATATATTAGACTCCCGATACTGAGAGAATATTCTGTACAAATACACAATAAACAGACAACACCTTTCATGCATTATACAAGTCCAGCACACTTCTATTGCAGATTAATGAGGCAAAACGACCGTATCAAGATAGAGGGTCAATATAGAGGTATACATGTACATATCCATACATAAATTATAATAATTGCAAATCGGCTTGTTATTACAAAAGTAATTTATGACTATTTGATTTCCAGTGTTGCCAACCCAGGCATACATTCCACCACTAACTCCACACGTACCCTGGTGTCGTACCCTGGTGTCGTAGGAGGAAGGTTTTTTCATGAGTGCATCTGTGTCATGATTGTGTGTCGTGATTGTGTGTCATGATTGTGTGAACATTTCATGCTGTATCATAACGTGAATTTTACTTGTTGAGCAATGATACCTTTAGCCAGTGTTCGAAATCACCACTGGTCCGGCCATTTCTTCCAATGCTAAAGGTATCCTAAGGGCCAGTAGAAATTCATGTTTTTTGTTTAAAACATTTGTTATTTGTATCATTATTCGGGCCAGTAAGTTTCCAGTGGTAATTTCGAACACTGCCATTACCTGACAATAAGTTATGTCCAATGCACATGTAGACTGAGCATATGTACAGTGTGTGTATTTGGAAAATTGGAAATTATTGTAAAGTATGAAGGCCAAAAATGAACATTAATAGACTTCAATCAGTTCCAAACCTAATGAGAAAAAAATTACTGTTACTGTATGGAAAGGTGTGGTCATAATGAAAGAACGTGTGCTTATTAGCCCTGAAATGTCGCTAACATTCCTTTCATGTAATAACTGTACACACATTGCACTACACACTTAAATAACAGCGTACAAACTGAACAAACTTAACCCCTTGTCTGTTTGCTACTTCTGTGCTATTTGATAGTTTGGTCTTTGTAAACAAACATTCCCAGGTGATTTTGTGTCGTTGAACCAACAAAGGAAAGCCAATGAGACGGAAGGGGGTGGGGGGGTGTACGTGGTTTGTAGGTAAAATAAATATAACAGAACGTGCAACAGTTTTACACTTGCTGAATCAGTGACAAGTCAGCCATACACTTCAAGTACATGTATGGGGACAATGGACACATTGATATGTATCATTACTCGTGGACTATTTGGTATCATTATAACTACCACACTGAATGCATTTCTTTGAAATATTAAATATTTTGGTTCAAGGAACTACTGTAATGGTGGTCTTTGTGTGTTATAATGTTGCTTTCTGTCCCAATATACTAGCATCATTGGGGAAAACAGGTCCATTCTGAATTGCATATTCATATTTTCTGGTGGACTCATTATTTAAAAACATTGTAAAATTCTTATAGAACTCGGGGTTCGCAATTAACACTCGCCTGCTTGCACGGACCATTTCTCCCAATGCTAAAGGTATCCTATCCTATTTTAAAATTAGTTTCTATTAATTAATGTTCACAAAATTACAGTGTGACCAGATTTGAAAGCTCCTGGTCATGTACCAAAGCTCCTGGGACTAAAACAAGTTATTAGTAATATGGTTATCATGCTCGCCCAAAGGATCTATTTGCAAATACAGTGCCCCCTCGATATAAGGCTGTTTGATACAGAGCGGATTCGGATATAAGGCTGGGTCAGATGTGGACCCCATTTTTATTTTTTGTTATTTACCTGCACTATTATATAAGGCTAGTACTATAAGGCTGGGGGTATGTCATGGACCCCAAATACAGCCTTATATAGAGGGGACACTGTACAACCAAAAAAATCCTGGTCCGGTGAATCTATTAGCCTAGGACCGACAGATGGACATTATTACTATTAACACAATCAGACCTCATTATAACCATCTCTGTTGTTCCGCTTTCTCCGCTTTCCGGTAAACTTTTAATCATTATGGATTTCTTACAATATATATAGTTTAACTCAATGAATCATTGATCTGATGATCCGGTTGTTTTTTGTTTACCGGTCAGATTTTTAAAAAAATCTAAATGTCCGGTATAATGGGGTCCGACTGTATATTAAATTAAATTCAATGTTTGACAGCCTTAGCAATGAATGGTAGAATGGGCTTACATACTAAACGGAAATGTAGCCTATTTATTAATGAAAGACCATTGTCATGTATGATGAAAAGTCAGACTCTGATACAACTGTTTTCTCTGCTTACTGGTCAACTTTTTAAAACATACTATCACAGATCATCGTCCTATATAATGGACAAACAAATTTATATCCGAGACTACTTGCGTAGATCGACAAAAGGGATTATAGTGATACAAAATTGATAAGTATTACAAATGAATGTAGTTTGCATTCATTACTCAAATTTAGTGCTCCATGCTCACTGAAATCTGTGATGATATGCCGTTAACCAATACTGATTTCCTACTGCATCATTTACCTCGAAGAATGATGGATTGGATGATCCAGTTGTTTCAGTCAAATTTTAACCCCCAAAAAAACCTGTAAGTTTCTGGTATAATGGCATCGGACTGTACTATGTGCTTTCACTGAATAGCTTACTTCTAGATAATAATAATAATGCAGTGCTACCAACAAGCTCTTGAGCATTATTATGGTGCAATATAAAATATGCACATTATTATTGCCATTTCTAGAGGTCTTAGTGCATTATTTAAAAAAATCATTACATTGTGTATATTGTTCATAATAATTATGACATAGAACTAGTTATGACATAGAACTAGTAACTTGTGGTACCCTTCTATTTAATAGATAGGCCCAGGGCTCGACAGTAAGGATTGTCCGCCTGTCCGGGACAGGTACGATTCACAGGCGGACAGGTGAATTATCCCAGAT
>JAUTBQ010152041.1:0-13862 GCA_032361185.1 Lepetodrilus ovalis | reverse complement strand
AGGTCGTACAACTGCAAATACAATAATTGCCAAAATTCCTAATTGGAAATACTGACGCGGTTTGTTTTTCATATTTATTTTATGCTTTTTCATATTTCACTTGTATTTTATATTAAAAAAAGGTTGCCAAAAAATTGTTTGCATAGATTAAAATTATTTTGGATACAACCGATTAATTTACTTTTAACTCAAAATGGTTCTCAAAAACAAAAAATACTGAACTATATTTATAGTTCAGTATTTTTTTAATTATTTTAATAAAAGCATTTTTTTAGTATCAACAAAATCACCAGCACTTAATTGGTAGTAATAAACCCCGCTAGAAAGTTTAGAAGCATCAAACTGAACACTATAATTTCCACTTATTTTCACTTCATTTACAAGTGAAGCAACTTCTTTTCCCAATACATCATAAATCTTCAATTGAACTGAAGCAACATTTTGATTCTCAGCTATCGGAATAGAATAATTAATTGTTGTTGTTGGATTAAACGGATTAGGATAGTTTTGCCTTAACTCATATTCAGTAATAAGTGTCAAACTACTTTCTTTTGCAATATCAACGACAGTACCAGTACTGTTTGAAGCTCCTGGAGATGGAATACTAAAAAAGCCCCAAGTAGAAGACCCATCAGATAACCTTCCCATTGAAACATCTGTTATTTGTTTACCAAAAGATAGTGAATCAACAATGGTAGTACTATCAGCAAGTGTTAATCCAATTTGATCTCCATTACCACTTAACTTTAAATTAACATGTAAAACACCTGCATTTGTTTTCTTATCAGCTAGTAGAACTATATAACCACCAGCAGGTATTGTAGTTGTATCAGGAGCTGTATCTGGTATTTTCCATAAAATTAGTTTTGATAAATCATCAGTAATGTACATTCCACCTATATCAACAGCTTTATTACTAGCATTATAAATTTCTATCCAGTCAGGATAGTTATTTGTACTAACATCAAAATAACTTGAATCATTACTTGCTAAAAATTCATTTATAAATAATGTAGGTGGTTGAGGGGGAAGTATTTTCTTAATCGCTGCAAACCAAATATCATGACCTCCACTACTAGTCAAAGGAACTGTATCAAAAAGTGCTGAAGAGCTTTTGAAATTACCTGCAAAATATATATTACCAACACTATCAACAACAGAAGAATTTAGATAATCATCCGAACTTCCTCCAAAGTTTTTTATCCAAAGAAGATCATCTTTATGTACACTAAATAGAATTACATCTTTTTTTCCATAATTTTTTATTGTGTCGTTGCTAGCAACAAAACTACTTTTTGAATAACCCCCAACATAAAATATTGCATCACTTTCTGGTATAAAAGAAATTGTTTTTGCATAGTCATCTTCGGAACCACCAATAGTTTGACCCGCAATATAAAACCCACTACTTGTGTAGGTATATATAAATATGTCCTTTTTATTAGTTGTTTCAAACATTTTATTTGCTTGGCCAACATAGACAGTATCTTCCATTGCTCCAGTTACAACTACTAAAGTTGAATCACCATTACCAGTTATATCTAATGCATAAGCTCTATCATCACCAGCTCCATACGCTCCGTTTGCCCAAACATAATTTCCGTCTGGATCTATTTTAGTTACAAATGATTCGTAACCATCTTCAAAAGGAAGAGTTGTATTTCCAAAAACAGAGGTTGTATCTTTGTAATAGCCAGATATATAAATATTATTACTATTGTCAATAGCAATTCCTGTTGCTTCATCATTTTTTACACCTCCACCAGAAATACCCCAAACTGGAGTTCCATCAGTATAAAGTTTCAGAACAAAAACATCTCGCTCCCCATTTGAAACAATATTTAATCCTTCATACACTAAAGTATCAACAGCATTTTTTCCAAAGTAACCCGTAATTATATAATTATCATCTTTATCAACAACTATATCTGTTCCTTTGTCTTGGTTTGCTGTATGAGCGTGTTTAACCCAAAGGAAATTTCCATCAGAATCATATTTTGCAATAAAAATATCAAGATTTCCTTTACTTACTAGTGAATCATTTCCAAAACGGACTGTTTCTGTAAAAACTCCAGTAACAATCACATTCCCGGTAGCATCAACTGCTATAGCACGCCCCTCATCCACACTAGGACCACCAGCTTGTTTTGCCCAAACAATTTTTCCCTCTGGATCAAATTTGGCAACATAAATATCGTAATTCCCAATAGAAGCCAAGCTAACTCCATTACCAAAATCTAGGTTATTACTTTTAAATTTTCCTGTAACATATGTACAACCATCATTTGTTGCAAAAATATCATAACCATAATCACTTGAACTTCCACCAACACTTTTTACTCCGGTAAAAGCTCCTTCTTGTCCTAATAAAAAAGAATTAAAAACGATTAAAAAGCAAAACACTATTTTTTTCATATTTTCCCTCCAATTAAAAATATTATGTACTATCTCTCTATCTACAAGTATAAAAAAAGTAGGAACTACCCAAATAATTAAGAAGCAATCTATCATTTTGGTAGATTGCTTCTTAATTATACATTTTTTCTAAATTCTATGCTCTTAGAAACTTCTAAAAATTGTAAAATTCATTTTCATATTATTTTAAAATAATATTAACTGCTCTATCCTAAATTATATACAATTAGATGGACAACTGTTTTATTAGATATAAACTGTTAAAAAGGTAATTCTGCAAGCCCATGTAAAATAGTAAATGTTAAAATTAAAGAAAAAACAACAACCGGATATACAGAATATTTAATGATTTTCGCTTTTATTTGCTGGTTATGAGTAAAATCATTTTTAGAAGAATATGTTTCTTGAACATGATAGTCTCCTTTGGATAAATCATAACCTAATGTTTTGGAAAAATCATCTTTCTTTTGATTATTAAATACTTTATTACTTTTTGTCCTAAAAGGTATTATCTTAACTGCATTATCTTCTTCGGCAAAAAAACTATATGAGTAACTTACATTCCACCAATTATTTGGTAAATGAATATCTAATATTTCCCTTTGTGATTGGTCACTATCACTTATTGATGTTGCATACATACATATTCCCTAGTTATTTACATTTTCTATTATACAATGCATGTTAATAAAAAAAAGACTTACTAACATACGTTTCTATTTTAAAACTTGCAACCTATTCTATATTACTTAACCCATAATTCTAAATTATGGGTTAAGTAATAAATTTAATTATTTCATTAAAATCATTTTTTGTGTTTGTACATTTGCTCCAGCAGTAACTTTGTAGAAATATATTCCACTTACTAAGTTAGATGCATCAAAGTTATATGTATGAACACCAGCTTCTAAATTACCATTAACTAAAGTTTTAACAATTTCTCCAAGAGAATTATAAACTACAACTTGAACATTTTCTTTACTTGGTAATGCGAAAGAGAGTGTAGTTGTTGGGTTAAACGGATTTGGATAGTTTTGTGCAACGCTAAATTCTTGTGGAACACCAATTGTAACTTCTATTACGTTTGAATATTCATACATTCCATCAATATCAACTTGTTTTAATCTGTAAGTATATTTTCCACTTAAAGTAACATTATCTGTAAATGAATATTGTTTTACAGAGTTACTATTTCCACTACCTTCAACAAAAGCTACCTTACTCCAGTCTGCACTCTCTAATTTTCTTTCTATATTGAAACCGTGGTTGTTAACTTCTGTAGCAGTTTCCCATGCTAATTTTACCGTGTTACCAGAAACTTGTGCTGAGAATGTGGTTAGTTCTACTGGTAAGGCACCGTCATTTGTATATTTTAGATTAATAACATCATAACTACCTGAACTTGCAAGTATTTCTTCTCCGGCATCAGGATCAAAATCAGCATTATTACTATTAAAGTAACCAGTTAAATGGAAACTTCCACTTGATATACAATTACCATATTGCTCTTGATTTTCAACTCCACTACCACCAATACTTTTTGCCCAATTACTTACACCATTTGATGCATTATATTTACTAAACCAAATATCTGTATTTGAAGCAGTACGACTTGTCAATTCAATTGCTTGTCCATTTGTTCCAAAATCGCTAGTTCCTTTGTAAGTGCCAGAAACATAAACTACAGTCCCATCACTTATTATGCTTAAACCATAAACACTTCCTACCCCACCAACACTTTTCACCCATTGGTAATCACCATTTGAGTTATACTTAGCAATAAAGGTATCATAACCTCCATTACTAGTAATGTTCGCTATACCTGCACTAGGATCATAGTCACCAGTTCCTTCAAACCGACCAGTTATATAAACATTTCCAGTAGGGTCAACATCTATTCCATATCCATAATCATTTGCATCTGAACTCCCAGCAGTACCAACATTTTTAGCCCAAATATATGAACCGTCAGCTGATGCATACTTAGCAAAAAACACATCTCTTTCTCCAGCACTTGTTAAATTTTGTTCTCCACCATCAGGGTCAAAATCTACAGTTCCTTGGAAAAAACCTATAATATGTACATTACCACTAGCATCAACTGCTAAATCATAAGCATATTCAGTTTTAGCAGCCGCTCCAATACTTTTAGCCCATTCATAAGCACCATCAGAAGCTTTATACTTAGCAAAAAACACATCAAAAAGATTTGAACTGCCACCAGTTAAATTAGCAATTCCATCACTAGGGTCAAAATCTACACTTGTTCCTTTAAATCGTCCAACCACATAAATAAATCCATTAACAACTTCTAAGTTGTAAGCATTTTCATCTTTTGCTCCCCCTATACTTTCTGCCCAAACCAAAGCTCCATCTGATGTATTATATTTTCCAAGAAAGATATCATAATCTCCAGCATTATCAAGTATTAAACTTCCAGCACCCGGATCAAAATCAGCATCATCATCAACACCGTTATTTTTTGTTTCATTATAGAACCCTGTAATATAAACACCACCATTACCATCTAATGCAATACCATAACCTTTATCTGCTTTAGAACCACCAACTTGTTTTGCCCAAACTAAATCTCCGTCTGAATTGTATTTTGCAAAAAAAACATCTGTACTTCCAAGTGCTTCTAATGTATCTGGAGTAGCACTAGGATCAAAATCTGCTTTCTTAGAAAATCTACCAATAACATAAGAGTTACCATCTCCATCCACAACAATACCGTTACCATAGTTACCATTTTTACCACTAACTGCATTTTTAGCCCATTGAGCTTGTAAATTGGTTTGTAACATAAATGCACCCATTACAATTATGATACTTAGAAATTTTGTAAAATTATTTTTCATATTGTCTCCTTAAAAAAAAATTAAAAAAAAATGTTTATCAGAAATTTTTGAATTTCACTTTACAACTATACGTGTGTATTATTAGTTCCAAATTGTATGATAACTAATTAAAACTATCATAATAAAAGAATATCTTTATTACAAAAGATTCTTCATTTAGAATAACACAAATAAATATACCAAGTCAAACTTTCAATATTAATAAAGTTAAATCTATACTTGGTATTTTTATTTAGATTAATTCAAAAACTTCTACTGATAACTTCCCTTTATCAGTTACATCCTCATTATTTTATTAAAAGCATTTTACGTGCTATAATATTATTGTTATTTTTTAATGTGTAGTAATATACACCACTTGAAAGGTTAGTTGCGTTAAAAGTAACTTCGTAATTACCAGGTTGTTTTACTTCGTTTACTAGTGTTGTTATTTCATTTCCTAAAATATCATAAATCTTTATTTGTATAAACAAGGCGTGCCTTGTTCCTACTGGAATTGAATATTTAATTGTTGTTGTTGGATTAAATGGATTTGGATAATTTTGTTCAAGATTAAAATTATTTATAATTGTACTTTCATTCTTTTTAATATCTGTTACCGGGGCTAATGTGAATATTTGACTTGTTCCTCCACTTATCCAAGGATATCCATTCCCATCAAATGATATTGCACTTAGATTTGAGTTTTTTGTAATTGTGTTTGTATCTGATATATCAGTCCAATTTGCTCCGGCATCAGAAGTTTTAAAAACAAATTTTGAACCGGTAATATACCAAGTTTGTTCGTTAACAATTCCACATGCTTGAATTTCTTTTTTCAATATAGGAACATCGACATAATTCCAAACTTTTCCACCATCTTCGGTTTTAACTAAAATATCACCACAAGCTAATCCGAAACCATCGTTTAATAATTTCACTTCATTAAAATCGGGACTGGCTGAAGGATCGGGTAATCCATTCAATGTTGAATTTGTCCAAGTATTTCCACCATCGGTAGTATATGAAACCACTTTTTTACGACCAACAACTACACCGTTACTTTCATCAAGTAAATAAACACCACTAAGTTGCTCGTCAAATGTTCTAAGTTGTTTATCCCAAGTATTACCAGCATCTATTGTTTTATATAATGCACTTGAACCGGTTCCAAATTTACCTACTGCTATACCAAAATTCTCATTAAGAAAATGAATTCCATACAGGGTTGTTCTGTTCCAATTTGTATCAGGTAAAATTGTATTCCAAGTGTTACCACCATCAGTTGTTTTGGAAATAAGTCTATTTTTTCTTGCAAGAAAACCTATGTCTTCATTAATAAAACTTATACTTTTAACAGATGGGCTTAAATTATTATTTGTTACATAACTTGCTTTCCAAGTACTGCCTCCATCTGTAGTTTTCATTACCAAACCACCATATCCGGCGGCATAAGCAACTTGGTTAGTAACAAATTGAAGAGCATTAAGAGTAGATGTAGGAAGTTCAGTTGAAAGTGTCCAAGCACCACCGAAATCAGTTGAAAATGCTGACCCTCCACTACTACCGGAGCTCCAAACTTTATTACCAATTGAGAAAATTGACTTAGGAGAAAAACCGAATGGGAAATTTATCCTTTCCCAATTAGTTCCACCATCACTTGTTTTGTATAACACAGCTCCACTAACAGCACTACCTCCAACAGCTAAACCGTTAGTTTCATCTTTAAAAGTTACTCCATAAAGATTTGTATTAACTCTATTAGCTTCAGTTTGTTCTGCAAAAGTCCAAGTTACTCCTCCATCATTCGACTTTAGCAAAATTGATGGTTGTAAACCAACCGAACTTGAGCCGTAGCCAACAATAAAGGCTTTTGTTTCACTTTGCATATATACTGCGTGTAAATCAAGCTTGGAATAAGAAATTGGGAGAGTTGGCATTGCTGATTTAGTCCAAGAAAGACCATCAGTTGTTGAATAGATTGATAAAGAATTTTTTCCACCTCCAACACATATAGCTTTTGTTGGCGAATAGAAATGCATATCTTCTAAATCATTACTATCATCTGTTATTTGAATAGTCCAATTAGAACCACCATCTGTTGTGTAATATACCTTTGCCTTTTTTGTTTGAGTTGATAAAACCCAGCCAGTATTTACATCAATAAAATGAATTGATTTTATAGTTGCATCTTTATCAATAGGAAAAAAAACAGAATCAATAGTATTACCACCATCTGTAGTTTTTAGAAATAAATTTTTTGCTCCACCAAAATATCCGTTATTTTCATCTACAAAAGACACACTATAAATTGCTTTGGTATAAACTAAAGGTTCGTTTGTTGGATAAAACCAAGTTTCGCCACCATTAGTAGTTTTTAAGATAGTTCCACTAGTTCCAACCATCCATCCAATATTTTCATTTAAGAAGAAAACCTTGGTAAGTGATCCATAAGAAGCAGATGTTGCTTTACGCCAAGTTTCACCATTTATACTTAGTGACGAAAGTATTATCAATAAAATAAACAAACTTTTTTTCATAACTTAGTCTCATATCTCTAATAGAAATATAATAATAAATATTATCTTTTTACTAAAAAAAATAGACTTTATATTTAACTCTTTATGTGATTAATATCACAATACAACGACAAAAAACATACACAGTAAACTTGAATATTAAAATTGCAAATTATATAGCTCAACTCTACTATTTACTATAAAAACTAGCAATTCTTTAAAGGCTCTGCAAACTTTAGAAAGTAAAAAATCTTAGTGTAGTAAAAACACCTAAATTATTCTTAAATAATAAATTTTCCCCTTCAGTAATTTTCCCATATTCCAAGATGGAATCCACTTCAAGTTGATCTGAGATTAAATATCTAAATCCACTTAAGATTTTATATCCAACTATATTTGCCCCACCATATATAAAATCTTTTTCTTGTAGAAATAAGTTATAACCTAAGCGAATAGAGATTTTTTCTGACAAATTATATTCAGCACCAACTCTAATAATATTACTTGTTCCACTAACATCAGAATGTCTATTATCAATATATTTTGATGAATCTGTACTAACACTATGCAATTCAAACTCAGTTCCAATCAATAACTTATTATCCATAAGTTTCACACTCCCACCTATACCGGCGTGCAAATCTGATAAATTCCAATCCCAAAGCAAAAGATTTCGTGTTGAATTTTTAGACCAACTATGGTTTGAAGAATACCCACCTGTAAAACCTAAAGTTATTTTCTCACTTTGCAACCACTTGGCTCTTAGTTCAATAACTGTTGTATTGTAATCAGAATATCCATCTTCATATTCTAAATTTTTATCTCTTAATATTACTCTTGAGTTGTGCATAAAGTATTTCACATTAAGACCAATATCTAAATTGTTATATGGTTGAGCATACATTTGGAAATTTAATGATTGTCCACTTTTTTTTAATTTGTAATCAGGACTTGTACCACTTTTATCAACCTTATAAATATGTCCTCTATACATAAAGGCATAAACGGTTAGTTTATTTATATCCTTTGCTTCAATTCTTTCTTGTCCATCAAATAAATTGAAATGAAGTCCTAAAGTTAAATTATTAGATATACTATATGCTAAACCAATATTACCGGAAACATTTCTATATAATGATTGAGCATACGAAAATGTCTTTTTCAATCCGTCAAGAATTTTATAACGAACTGAAGCACCAAAATAAAGATTATCATACAATTGCAAACTATGCATAAATTCAAAAGTTGGTCCACTATAACGGAAATCACCAGACGTTGTATCTACAAAGAAAAAGGCATCACCAGAATATGTATCTAAAGTTAATGTACGATTACGGTTCTTATGTAATTGATAATCATAGAAAGCAGAGCCTTTGAATGTTCCACTTGAACCCAAAGGTTTAATTCCAACAAAACCAATATTGTAATTATGAATATTATCCGAATCGTAATAACGATGATAGTCTCCAGAATTATTTTCCCAAGAAGGTGATATTTCTAACCTTTGAAAAGTTCTACTATTTACTAACCAAGCCGGATTATTTCCAAAAATATAAGGGTCTAATTCTGAATCGATATCAATTATTGAATAACTTAAACCACCAAGCGAATGTAATCTACTCTGTTGTGAAAAAACAACAATTATTGGAAATAAAAAAAGGAGTGCTATTTTAGATAGAATTTTATTCATATTGATAGCCCGGTGTTGGATGAGGAATAATTCTCCAGTCTAGCGTTCCATCATTTGTATCAGTTCCGGGTTCTCTTCGCTCTAAAGATTTACCACTAAATTTCGGTACACTTTGTACCCATCCTCTATCAATTCTATCATCAAGAGTTTGTCTTTTAGTTGCACTTGATTGATATTCTACACCATCTAAAATTGTTTCAACATCAACTCCATCTTGCCAAACTGAATCCCTTCCATCTGTAACAATAATAATATCCGATGTAAGACTAAGTAAAAACTCCCCTGTACTTTCTTGGTTTATATTTATTAAGTTAGGAACATTAGCATTATCAAAATCTGTAACGGAAAGTTGATTGTAAAATTCCCAATCGGTATTTGATAAATCTATACTTGTTGAAACTACAGTTCTATGATCAATTGCATCTTGAGCCAAAACAACAAATGATTTTGATGGAAACGGATAATTCTTTTGCCCTGGACTACCCGGAAACTTAAAACAATAAGTCATTCCGTCAATATCTCCGTCATTACCTTCATCTCCACCAGGTCCAACTCCTTCGGAATTCCGTGTAACTCTGAATATTTGCATTCCATCTAGATATTTTAGACTATCACTACTATTATACAACTCAATAAACTGATCAAAAATAAAAAAGATTTTATTTACAGGACCTGCAGTATAAATTTCGTTTATTGCAATTCCACTAGATGAAACAGGTTTAGCATAAATTGTGTCATTTACCATTGTTCCGCTATTTACTTCAACATTTTTAATATTTCCTACTATAACGAAAGTGTTGTCGTTGGGATGTTTTCCGTGAGCAGAAATTTGATAAGTTGATGATGGAATATTATTGAGTAACATAGAACCATTCTCATCTGTATATTTTATTTGCACTCCATACTCAGAGGATAAAATCATTTGTGCATTTGGTAATGGAACGTAGTTTTCAATTGAATCAATTTCAGAATTATCCCAAAGTACTTGAATAAGTATTTCTGCTTTGCCATCTACTTGTGTTGGTGGTTCTTCATTACAAGAAAAAGCAACAAAGACCAAAAGTGATATGTAAAGTAATTTCATTTTCATATATTAAAATATTTTATCAATAATCATACTAAATTCAAGTCCATAAAAAAGATCAGGATTACGTGGTGTTTCTGTAGTAATTCCTTTTGCAACATTATAATGTCTCCACAAAGCAAGATTGTCCAAAAAATTATTTACATAGAACGAAACTTCTGCTCCTGCAAAAAGTGATTTTGAAACATTTATACTAAATAACCATTTCTGAGTTTGTGCTTTTATTGCTTCATAATATGCTCTTGATAATAATGCCGATTCAGTAAGTTTGGTTATATCAACTGGTTTTAAATTTATAGCCTTAGTTCTGCTTAAAAATAATTGCTCTGCTCTTAAAGTAACCCAAATCCCTAAGTCTCTATTTGTGTATTTCACATAATAATTTATTTGAAATCTATCACGCCAAGTACCACTTTTAGGATACAACCAACCTATTGCAGTATCAACCGAAACATTAGGAACTTGGTAATTAGGATATTGCCCAAGGCTTGAATCGGGACTTAGTTCATATTGAACACCATTACCTGGAGACTTGTTAAAGCTATACGAACCACTTACTCTAAAGTTCATATTTAAAGGGCGAACTTTTGCTGTTCTAAGAGAAAACTCTACACCCTTACTGTAATTACTTCCACCGTTTTCTGATAAGGAGTAGGTATTTATATAATAGATTTTCTTTTTCCCATTGTCATCTATTTCTTTAAACAATAATTGTGGAACACCTGTTGGTTGTAAGTTTCTTTCACGATAGTATGCGGTTAGCGAAGTACCTAAAAAGCTAAAAAATTTATGGTCATAAGAAATTTCTATTTGCTTAGTTTGGTAACCTTGTAAATTTGGAACTGCTCTATTAAATTTATAGTTTTCTACTTTACCACTAACGGGATTACGCCATCTAAAAACTTGATCTCTAGGATATACTGTACTCATTGGTGGTGATTTTGAACTTTTACCAAAATTAATTCTAATTTGATTTATCTTTGACAAGTACAAAGACAAACTCAAACGTGGATTAAAAAAACTACCTTGATGCGATTTAATAATATCGCCATCTCCCCATAATCCACTTAAATTAAAAGAATGTGGTCTGTACATTTCATAGCGGAAACCAAACATTAAAGAAAAATCTACAAGAAAATGTCCCGTAATTTTATCTTGGGCATAAAGACTAACTGATGTTTGTGTTGGAAGTTCATCAAAAGTATAAGGTCTTTTAAGAGATTCAGCTCCATAATAGTTAAAGAGAGTATCAAAAATTAAACCTTCACCAGTATTTGCATCATATTGTAATTCACCACCCACTAAAAACTTATGAATGTATTCACCAGTAAAAAAAACATTTTGCCACTCTAAACGCCCACCAGAAGTCCATTGAATACCTTTATTTTGAACAGTTCCAATATAGGCAGCTAATGTATCGTTATCGGGTGTAATAATGTAATCAGGTCGCAATCTGCTTTTTTTAGAATTTATCCTTTTCATTTTAAGATAGACTCTATAGTCAAACTTTGCAACATCGTCAGAAGGTTTAATAGTTCCCCAAGTATTAAACCCTAATTTAAAACCTCTATTATAGTTATTAGTAAGCAATAAATCATTCTTCGGTTCTTCTTCATCATATATTGCTTGTCCACTAATTTTATATTTTGCTTTCCAGGTATTTGCATGCATTGTAGATAAAACTAATTGTCCCGTATATCTAGAATACTCATCTCCAGTAATTCTTAAATCTCTTTCACTTCTTGCAACATTTGCATTATAACTTAATGTACTTCTATCACTTAAAGCTAAACCACCTCCAAAATTTGCTTCGGATGTTTTGGGGTTATTTTTAATTTTTAGTCTCTGTGGTCTTACTCCCATCTTTGTCTTCAGTTCAATAATACCATTTGTAAAATCACCATATCTAACAGAAGGCATCCCAGCAATAACAGAAACAGTTTCAACATTATCTGCAGGAATTACTCTTAGATCAACACTACCACCCAAATTATTATTCCCAAATTTTCCCTCTGATAATGTTTCAAATTGCATATTTGCATTATTTGATATGGGTTCTCCATCAACTATTACTTTTGTTCCAAAAGCAGAAAGTTTATCGTCTTCGCTACCTCTAATAGCTATTTGACTGGTTTTTGCAATACCCGGATTTGAAGATTTTTGAACGCCAGGAACTAAATCTAAAACATCTCCAAGATTTGTTGCTTGATAATGTTCAATTTCCGCTGCATCAATTTTAGTTTTTGTTTCATTATCTCTAGGAAGTAAATCTTCTTTTGCAGTTACTGTTATTCCACCAACTTGGAAGGTTTCCGGTTTAAGCTGAATGTCTAATTGAACAAATCTATTTTTAACGATTGTTATTTCTTCAACAATACTTTTATACCCAACAAAAGAATATTTGATTTTATATTTACCAACAGGTACATTTGCAATCTTATATTTACCGGTGAAGTCAGAAGCAGTACCGAAGTTGGTTTCAAGCACCATTATATTCGCACCAATCAATTGTTGATTATATTCATCAATAATTTCACCTTTAATACCGCCAGTCCCAACTACTTTGGATTGATTTAATTTATTTTGATATTGAAATGTCACATTGGAAGATGCGTTGGACAAACTTGTAGAATTTGCATTAATTGGGATAGACATTAACAAATACGACAATATAATAGATACTGCAATAACTTTCATTTTCAATGGTTTAACTATATTATGTTATAGGACTAGTTTCTACTTTATTAAACAAATCTATTTGGAATATATTTTCATCTGAGAAAAAAAGTCTCAATTATTAAATTCAAATTAAAATAATAATTTAATAATTGATAGTCAATATTAAAATAATAATTTGAAACTGTAAGTATTGGGTTATTTAGTTATCTGAGAACAATTCTTATTTCTTTTAGTTATTCTACCTGAGTTTTCATCATTATTGGAACATACTTTGCGATTTAGAGTTATTTTACCCAAAGATTTATAGAAGATAAATTTATAGTTGCATATACAACTTATTGTGTCGATTTCTATTGCACATCTAAGAAAACTACATTAACTTATACATATAAAATAAGAAAATTACTTTTTAGAGTATTTATAAGCATTTTTCTTTCCTAAAATAAGACGAGATACCTTTTAATAAAATAAATAAAAGGAAAATAATTACAAATGGATGATATGAAACAAGAAAATCAACAAAGTTTGGAAGAACTTGAAACTCGCGAATGGCTTGAGTCTTTAGAATTTGTTTTACAAAACGGTGGACCCGAAAGAGTGAAACAACTTCTACACGATTTAGATACTTATGCACA
>JAUTBQ010152030.1:0-13862 GCA_032361185.1 Lepetodrilus ovalis | reverse complement strand
TAACACTCATTTTGCATACTCAAGTACTATCGTGATACTATCGCGATATTTTTGTCAAATTGTGATAGTATCGTGATGGTAATTCTAACTATCGCAATACTATCGTGATAGTGAAATTACCTGTGATAGTCACCTCTAGTTATTAACCATGAAACCGTACCAGTAAAGCCGGTCGCAGAATGTGAATAAAACTTGGCTGTCCAGCTCTGCATGTCTTTCAGAGAGATATGTCATTGCAACACAGCTTTCTTCTCTTCCAGTTTGTCTAATCTCAATTCACAATATTTGTCCTACTACAACAAGAACAGCTAATTGAGCCATGGTCTCTATATTGTTTTCAGGTTTAAAGAACAATTCTGGTTTAATCAGTGCTGGATACTGGTCCATCATCGGGTCGTCCACGCCCACCCCCGAGGACACCGACAACGTCGACAGAGGCCGATGTCCGAAAGGATTCTATTGTCCTGAAGGAAGCATCTCGCCAACAGCTTGTCCTAGGGGATCTCTGGGGTAAAACATTTGTGTGCCATTAGTTGTGTTGACAGTTTGACTTTAGCATCAAGTATTTGTGTTGTTGGAAATGGAGATTAATAATAATGTCATCGATGTCTGGTAATAATATCCGAGCCGGCACATGACGGCAAACGATGTCGATACGATGTCGAATATACGTCGGTTTTATATCACAACGTCGCTGATGTTGTTTCAACGTCAATTCGACATCGTATGCCACGATGTGCCAGCCGGGATGTCATCACATATTGATGTCATTTTATTCTGATAATAATGTCACCTACCGGTAATTTCATCACACAATAATGTCATCTACGTCTGATAATATTTTCATTTGATGATGTTATCTACATCTGATAATAATGTCATCTACATCTGATAGTAGCGTTACCTACCTACATCTGATAGTAGCGTTACCTAACTACATCTGATAGTAGCGTTACCTACCTACATCTGATAGTAGCGTTACCTACCTACATCTGATAGTAGCGTTACCTACCTACATCTGATAGTAGCGTTACCTTCCTACATCTGATATATATGACAGTGTCCTCTAGTCATGCCTGCTTCGTATGTTAACAATAGCACACGCTATCCTCCTACATCATACTGTGACTGCTATAACACTACACCGACACGCAGCTATCAATCTGTTTGTCTTCTCGTCACACAGGAAGTTTACGCGTAAGACGAAGGCGGATGAGTGCGAGCAGTGCGACCCTGGCTTCTACTGCCCGTACTACAACATGACGGAGACCACGATGGAGTGCGATGCTGGACACTACTGCAGTCTGGGGTCTCACGAACCCGCTCCTGTCAACCAGACGTACGGAGACATATGTCCAGCAGGTCAGTTCACTCGGCTGTGGTGCCTCGTGTAGTGTGGTGCCTCGTGGTGTGGGGTTGGGTTAGGGTGGTGCCTCATGTAGCGTGGTGCCTCAGGTAGTGTGTAGTGTGGTGTCTCTTGTAGTAATGTGTAGTGTGGTTCCTCATGTAGCGTTGTGTCTCATGTAGTGTGTTACTGTATGTAGTGTGGTGCCTCATATAGTGTAGTATGTAGTGTGGTGCCTCATATAGTGTAGTATGTAGTGTAGTGCCTCATATAGTGTAGTATGTAGTGTAGTGCCTCATATAGTGTAGTATGTAGTGTAGTGCCTCATGCATGTCATGTAGTGTATTATGTAGTGTAGCGCCTCATGTAGTGTTGTATGGTGCCCCATGTAGTGTAGTATGGTGCCTCATGATTGTCATCTCTCACAGATATTTGATTTATTTCTAGGTCACATATGGGTGAAATATTCAATTTTAAAAGCCATCCCTTTTACACCCAGCTGTTCATGGTAGGATAGACATTTGGCAGAATGAATGTTAATTTGTTTTTCTACTACTGATGTTTTTCATTGTATTTTCAAGTATTTTGAATTTATTAAACATAACATGACGGATTTGATAAAATCCCCCCTACAGGTCACTATTGTCCATCGGGGTCAAATGAGCCGAAGCCGTGCGCCGAAGGGACGTACTCTAACGAACTGGGTCGGTCAGCCTGCATTGACTGTCCCGCTGGCAGCTACTGTCCCGCCAACACCAGCGAGCCGCTGTCCTGCCCCGTGGGATACTGGTGCGGACCCAAATACCTGAGCGGCACCCAGACTCCGTGCCTCGCCGGCACCTACAACAACGCCACCGGCATGGACGCCCCCGCCGACTGTCTGACCTGTTTGCCAGGGTGAGTGACAGCACCGTAGAGTAACAACATGTCAAAGGTCGCTAATCTGGTTCCGATTTCTCAAATCTAACTTGAGTTTGATATTTATCTCAGTTGAGATTTCTTTCATTGACTCAGTGCTGTAACTTGAATAATATTTCTGCTAGGTTTTAGTTTTTATTCATTATAGCATTGAGTCAATTGGAGAAATCTCAGTAAAACAATATCTCAAACTCAACTTTGTTTCAGGAAATTGTGGCCAGGTTATTGAATATTCTCATAAAACTGTCTTTCCCCGATAGGTATAATCTTTTTGAGATTTTCTACTAATCTAGAAATATCTTAATAATAACTATTACAAATGTATTAAGAAATATCTTAATTATTTAATAATTAATTACATCTACCAACCTAGCGCCTGACAATCAGCAGTCGTGTTGTAGACACCCTAATGTTGTCATAATTCTTGTGTAGAGATTCCTCAGTGTTTTACCATGTCGAGTGATCCCAATATCCCTTCTATATCTCCTCCGATCTGTTCTACAGCCACTACTGCGCGTCCCCGGGGCTATCCTGGCCGACCGGCGAGTGTGACCCGGGGTGGTACTGTACGGGCGGGGCCAAGTCCGCCCAACCCTCGGACAACACCCAGGGGGGACAGTGCGCCCAGGGTTTCTACTGCCCTAAAGGAAGCTCACAGCAGATCCCCTGCTCTCCAGGGTTGTACTGCGACAATGTCGGTACGTTCACTGAGGACACACTGACCCAGCACAGACGTGTTGGTGGCCGATCCTCGTATATTTGTCATTTTGTGCTGACTTGTTATTGTACAGTGTGTCTTCTGGGTATCGTTTCTCAAAGCTCGCACTTCCCCTACTAGACCATAGCACTCTCATAAGTGCACAAGCGCCATGTATGATGGATTGCTACGAGCATGCTTATGGTCTCATAGTAGATATTACAGCTTCGAGAAATGATTCCTTGTTTCATATTTTTATTGAATATGTACACTGTGATTTGTACACATGTACATCACAGCTTCAATTATAACATTACTATATACTCTAGCTAGTTATATAGCAACATTTCTGTTTGAATTATTGTATATTTAACAAGGACATTCACAGGAATACTAAAGTATCATATCCATCTATATTTAAAAAGACACAACAAAATAATCCAACATATTTGCATGTACTGCCAACAAAGGAAAAGAGGTATAGCATTGCCTTTTGTGATTTCAGAGTTATCTACCCCTACCGGCAACTGCAGTGAGGGCCACTTCTGTTCTGGAGGATCACCCACACCCACACCCACAGCACAGTCATACGGTATGTGGACGCCTAGCTGTTGGCCGACAATACTAATGTCAACTCATTTCTTAACTTACTTGCTTGAAATAATGATTCCATGCAACGTAATCTTGCTATGTTTATTTACCACGCCATGTGTCTCAGGAAAACATTGACTACTTAATGATATATGTACATCTTGTGGTTGCGTAACTCTTGTATATGGGCCAGAGGCCTTTAATATAATAAGATTACTTGACTTGACTTGACTACTGTTACAACGTATTTGAGATCAAACTTTTGTATTCTTTCAACCTCTCCCTTCAGGTGGACCTTTACACTACTGTCTATGTTTACATCCAGTATCGTTGCAATAATCTACCATGTATTCTTACGACCTCTCCCTTCAGGTGACCTTTGCCCCCTGGGTCAATACTGCCCGCCCGGGAGTTCCAGCGGCACCACGTGTCCCCCGGGGAAGTACCTCAACTACACGGGGTCGCGCACAGAGAACGACTGTCTGACGTGCCTCCAGGGCTACTTCTGCGGCGGCTACGGCAACGAGGACGCCAACTCCGAGTGCTCCTCCGGCTACTACTGCCCCCCAGGCATGAACATCTCCAGTCCCGCCGAGTACACATGTCCTGAAGGTCAGTCTATTTCACTCGTATGCACGTCATACTCGTACTAGGCCGGATTCTGCACCAGATGGTAGTGCTAGCTCATGGAATATCCTGAATCATGTTCCATACTGCCATATTCAAACCATTTATTCCATTTTACCAATAGTTTGTATTTCATTATTTGTATTTAATCATATTCTTCAGTTTTAGCGCATTTTGTTTTGAATGTTTTTCATGCTGCTTTTTTTTTTTACCTGTTTATGGCATCATTGTCGCATATCGGTTAAGTATTCTCGCTGTGAGATAAAGCAATCTCACTGAGACACCATGACACGACCAAAGGTAAAACTAGCATCTTTCTCCTTGCAGGTCACTTCTGTGCCTCTGGGAGTCACGAGGCTGTTCGGTGTGAGAGCGGGACATACCAGGACGAGACAGGACAAGGATTGTGCAAGACATGTCCTTCCGGCTTCTACTGTGACAAGACCATGAACCCTGTCGTCCTCTACAACAACACTATCTGTCCTCTCGGTGAGTCAGTGAAATCATAGATCCCTGCATCACTATTTATGTTTTAGACTCTAATTCAAACAGAAATATAATGTTGATATTGTTTTCACCACTGAATTGAAATATGTTGATTAGATATTTCAGCGTTGTTGGATTTTTTTAAATACTATTTTTTACATACAGTGTCCCCTCGATATAAGGCAGTTCGAAACAGAGCGGATTCGGATATAAAGCTGGGTCAGATGTGGACCCCATTTGTATTTTTTGTTATTTACCTGCACTATTATATAAGGCTGGTAATATAAGGCTGGGGGTATGTCATGGACCCCAAATACAGCCTTATATAGAGGGGACACTGTATCTGCATGTCTACCTTACCATTCAGAAAATGTGTGATAAAGTTTGTAGCAGATTTCAAAACCAGGCCCATCCAATATTATGATATTTCTCCACAGGCTACTACTGTCCCGATTCCACCAAGTATTCCGTGGAGCACCCGTGTCCTCGCGGTACATACAGCAACCGTACAGGCCTACAGGAAGTGGCAGATTGTCTCCCCTGTCCAGGCGGCTACTACTGCGATCAAACTGCTCAGACTGGGTTCAGTCTATTGTGCTCAGCAGGGTGAGGCATAATGTATACTCAGTAATGTTACATTTTTGCATCGATAAATATTTACAACTTTCTTCCTCTTGGTATGTTATTAATGTCAGTACGACAAATTGAAATATATCGAATATATCACGATCTTGTTTCTTTTGCAGTATTTATTTGCAATTTCTGGGATTTGTGAAAAACAGTTCATTGACTATCGGAACAACCAATTTAATGACTATCTGAACATGTATATCTATGAAATCATGTTGGTCCGCAGGTACTACTGTCGTCAGAAGGCGGAGTCAGGCACGCCCTCACAAGGTTACGATGCCGACGAATGTCCAGTCGGTCACTACTGCCCAGAAAAGACGTCTGAGCCCCAGAAATGTCCACTTGGAACCTACTCCAACAACCCCAAACTGACCGCCGAGAATGAGTGCAACAACTGTACTGCAGGTAACTTCCGGTTTCATGCCAAGGTCCTATGAAGGTCATGTGTCGATGTCTGTCACAAAATCCAGATATAGAAGACTCCAGTCTCCAGTTACAAATACCTCGCATGTCAAGGTCATATGGCGGTCATACAAAGTCTGTGGAGCCATGTTGATTTGATATGATACCACTAGTAACACACCTGTTTTGTTCCTGTAATCCATTAACGAAGGTTTCGATCTTTTTGCTTATCTGTGTAGGTTTCTTCTGTGGAGAGCTGAACTCCACCGCGATCAGTGGACCATGTGAGGCCGGCTACTACTGTCCGGTGCGGTCCTCCAGCTCACAGGAACACCCCTGTCCCGAGGGATTCTTCTGTCCCGCTCAGAGCGAGGCGCCATCACCCTGTCCTAACGGTACTTGGACAAACCATGTTTTTTTTTATATCAAGTATATTTCAATTCATGAACTAGTCATTTACATATAGTGTTAATGTTTTGTTTATAAATATTCAAGGAGCATATAATACGAACAACTTTGGAGAATAACATGCTGTTACTCTTGAATTGCTTCGTTTACAGGCACATTTTCGAATTTCACCAACCAGAAGGCAAAGAGTGACTGCTCCGAATGTCCAGGTGGTTCCTACTGCGCCACCGAGGGACTGGGCACACCCACCGGACTGTGTGGAGAAGGTAATCACTGACTGAACATGTCAATCTGTACTCAAAACCTGACAAATAGTTACATTTTGTTAACTGACAAGCTGTGACACAAGTGAAAGAATCTTCCAAATGGCTCTAAACCCAAATTAAAAATTAAAATATAAATTAATGGATGGAAATGTATTGTCAGTGTGTTAGACTAAACAACATGACTGTATCATGTTCGAAACCAATAATCTCTTGAAACTTGTCACTAATAGAAACAATATTCTGTGTTTCTAATGAACTTTTGAGAAAACAGCATCTCGTGTAAAATGTCTTGCAAGAAATCTTCATCATTCAGTATAAACATTTTATGAAAGTTTATAGAGTTGTCTGCCCTGTGTATGGATTGTCACAGGGCACTTGTACTGATTGCGAGGGTGACAATGATAGTTACTAACCAACTGTTGTGTTCCAGGATACTACTGCCCACCAGGGTCTGTCCACAAGGAATCCAACGACACCTACTGTCCAATCGGTCACTACTGTCCCGAGGGTGTAGCTGGACCCATACCATGTCGCAACAACAGCTATGTAGGTCAAACAACAGCTTTGTATAGGTCAAACAACAGCTATGTAGGTCAAACAATAGCTATGTAGGTCAAACAACAGCTATGTAGGTCAAACAATAGCTATGTAGGTCAAACAACAGCTATGTAGGTCAAACAACAGCTATGTATAGGTCAAACAACAGCTATGTAGGTCAAACAATAGCTATGTAGGTCAAACAACAGCTATGTAGGTCAAACAGGTCCACCACCGATCCTGGGACCTTATGTCACACCCGGCTAAATATGTTTCTGTGATAGCAGTTCTATAGCTTACTGCAAACTGTCATACGTCGGTAGATCTACAGATCTGTTAATTTAGAATATAAAAATGATTGTTTCAGTGATAATGATTATCTAACTTAATGGTCAGTAGATCTACAGATCTGTTAATATTGAACATGTAGGGGTGTATTGCATTATTATAATAATAATGGCTACTGATAATGCGCTAAATCCATCCCATAAGCTGTGCTGAAGGTGCCACAGTCCACTGCATTAGAAGTATTCTCTACCACCACAGGTGAACCACACCCACGCGGTGGAGTGCTACAGCTGTGCCCCGGGCTACTACTGCATCGGCAACGGCCACAACACCGACTGTCCCGTGGGCTACTACTGTCCCTCAGGGACCGGGCTGGACTGGAAGAGCTGTCCGCGGGGAACGTACAGCGACGTGGAGCGACTGTACGAGGAGCGGCAGTGTAAGCCGTGTCCTGGCGGGAAGTACTGCGATGGAGAGCACCTGAACTCGCCCACGGGAGACTGCGCTCCGGGCCACTGGTGCGTGGCGGGCGTCGACAGGAAGTTCCCCAACGGAACCAATCAGACAGAGCCGTTCAACAACACGTGCTACGACGACAGACAGGTGGGATTCGGAGGGGTGTGTCCTGTCGGGCACTACTGCCCTGGCGGGGTGAACAGCGTGTACCCCGTGCCCTGCGAGAACGGAACGTACGCCGACGTGGAGGGGCTGTCCTCATGTTTGTCCTGCCCTGAAGGTGAGGATGCTTCCTCAACATCTCTTTGCCCTGTACTTTATTTCATGGCTGTGGATCTGGGTATCCTTTCACAAAGCTCTCTTATCCACTACAAGACTGGTAGCGCTCTCTTTGCCGATAGCTAATACACTGCTAAGAGAGCGCTACCAGTCTCTTAGTAGACAAGAGAGCTTCGTGAAAGGATACCCTGTTCTCCATATCCTTGGGGACATAAAATCTTTCCGAAATATTAAATTTCACCCCCAATTTTAATTCATATATGGTTAGTGTTTCATGTTCTCTCGGACATTGTCCTCAAATATGTCGCCACATTCCGAGATAAGATCAAGAAAAGTTTCAAGATTCTCTTTGGGTTTTCCATACAGAATATTTCCTATTAAACAAGAAAGTTTATTAATTTTATAATTTCGTAATCAAAACCAGAATTATTGTCAATTACATCTTCCTACAGCTAACTTCTTCCATTGTTGGTAGATTTCATTGCAGCATTCATTGAAATATGAAGAGAAACAATATTGAGGCGTACAATATTCTGACATTTGACCTTGTTTCCAGGCTACTACTGTCCAGCTGGTACTGCCGACTACACGGACCATCCCTGTGACACTGGACACTACTGCCCCGAGAAGACGCAGCGCTGGAACGAGTTCCCCTGCGAGGCCGGCACCTTCAACAACGTCACGCGTAGGACCAAGAAGGATGACTGTCTGATATGTACAGGTAAGTACTTACATATACTTACTACCTGCAATTCAAGATACGCACAAAAATATTGATTAGTGTACCCTCGATATAACATGGTTCGATACATCGCGGATTCGGATATAAGGCGGGGGTCAGACATGGATACTATTTCTATCTTTTGTTATTTCCCTGTAATATCGTATAAGGCGGGTACTATAATGCGGGGGTATGTCATGGATCCCAACTTCAGCGTTATATCGAGGGGACACTGTAACTGTAAACATCTTGATAAATTCACTAATAAGATAACCTATGTCCAGCAAATACTGACCATATTGTGTCGACATCCAGGTGGTCACTATTGCGCCCAGACCGGCCTGACAGTTCCGTCCGGACTATGCGACCCAGGCTATCATTGTCCGAACAGCTCGACAACATCCACGCCCTCGGGCATTGGGGGCGACCAGTGTACCAAGGGCTACTTCTGCCCCGAGGGATCGACCAACCCCACCCCGTGCACGCCAGGACACTACTGTGCCACCGACAGACTCAGCAACACATCCGGTCTGTGCAACCAAGGATACTTCTGTACCGGCGTGGCGACTGTTGGCAACCCCACTGACGGAACTACGGGTAAGCCTTGCATTGATGGAACTACGGGTAAGCCTTCCATTGACGGAACTACGGTTAAGCCAGTCAGATTTGTCAGTAGGTAATTACTTCAGGACATCCCCATATCATTTGATTAGACCCTGTATTTGCTTCAATACTTAGGTTCTCAGCATGATTCATTAACAAGCCTATTCTAAGATCAATGAGTGGTATATTTGAGATGTATTGTGTATTTGTGAGACCCTGATCTGTTCCAGGTGACATCTGCCCCAAAGGCTCCTACTGTCCAGAAGGGAGTCCATCCCCTACACTGTGTCAGGCCGGGTACTTCCTCAACAGCACCGGCAACGACGCAGAGTCCGACTGCATCCAGTGTACACCAGGCTACTACTGCGCCGGCGGCGGGAACACCATCCCCGACGGTCTCTGCAGCGCAGGCTACTACTGCCCTGGAGGTCAAGACTCCCCCACACCCCCTGGATACAACTGCAGCGTGGGTCACTACTGCCCTGAGGGAAGCTCCTCCGAGTTGCGCTGCCCGTCCGGATCCTACCAGGACGTCCTCGGACAGGCGTCCTGTAAGTCATGTCCCGCAGGATTCTACTGCGACAGCGTGAAGGACCCTGTGGTCCTGTACAACAGCTCGTCCTGCCCCGTGGGCCACTACTGTCCCGTCAACACCACCAGAGCCACCGAGTTCCCGTGTCCGTACGGGACCTTCAACAACGCCACGGAAAAGACAGAACTGGCCGACTGTCTAGAATGTTCTGGAGGCATGCACTGCAGCCTGGAAGGCCTGGCGGAACCCGTGGGCAAGTGTGGGCCCGGGTACTTCTGCTCGTCGGGATCCAACAGCTCCACCCCCACGATGGGCGCCAATGCCGACGTCTGTCCACAAGGGTTCCACTGTCCGGAGGGTACTGCAGTGTCTCAGTCGTGCCCGCCGGGAACGTACAACCCCACGACCGGCAGACAGGGTGCGGAGGAGTGCGCCAACTGTACGGGAGGATCATACTGCCCGGACTACAACATGACCACAGCCGGACCTCTCTGTAGTGCCGGTCAGTGCCAAAAGAACAACTCTTCTTCTTAGTGCAATAGTATATCTATAATTGTTTTTAATTCATTTAGTGCTTTACATTGCAGCAGGAAAATTTCACCCATATTTAACGAGTAAATTTATCTATATGGTGTTCTAGCCAATGATAATCCTATTTACATGATGGTCTAGACAATGATAAATATAAGCATACAATGATGTAGATAGACCAATAAATCTATCTTTATGATTGTTTAGACCTATAAATTACGACAGAATTAATGAACAATAAGTTATTCAAATGATAACTTGGTTCAACTGATGTAACATCTTCATGGTTTAAGTTTTGGATGTGAACTGACCTGTTAATGACCAATAATTATTATATCATATCTGTAAGCATTATTCATTTTGTTCATGACCGATATTCTCTTCCCACAGGCTACTACTGCCCATCGAGAGCGGACACCGCCCAGTTCTTGCAGTGTCCGGCGGGATCCTACTGCCCCGAGGGCTCCGACCTGCCCAGCCAGTGTCCACCAGGGACCGTCTCTAACGCCACGGAGCTGACCAGTGTTGACCAGTGCTCGCTGTGTCCAGGAGGTTACTACTGCCCTGATCCAGGTACTGAGTCCCCGGGTCTATCACTGAGAATATAGCTAGCGAACGGCAGCATGCAATATAGCTAGCGAACGGCAGCATGCAATATAGCTAGCGAACGGCAGCATGCAATATAGCTAGCCAACGGCAGCATGCAATATAGCTAGCCAACGGCAGCATGCAATATAGCTAGCGAACGGCAGCATGCAATATAGTTAGCGAACTGCAGCATGCAATATAGCTATTGAATGGCAGCATGCAATGTATTTGGCGAACAGCAGCATGCAAGTCTCGAGACGAACAACATAATACTATGCATTCAATACGGGGAAAATGTTCACCAAAAGCATGTTGTCGACTGTCCACAGTTGTTGATCACACGCTGGACACTCTAGTCTTGTTATTGTAGCTGGGTACTAGATGTTCATACTGGTCTCGGCCAGAGGGGTTACCCCTTTAGCTTGTTATTGTAGCCAGGCGTGATAGAAGACGCTTCTAATAGTCTCGGCCAGTGACAGTACCCCTTTGGCTCAGTCAGTAGAGTGTTGGACTCGCAATCCAGCAGCTTCGGTTTGAATCCCAGGAGTAGCACTGTCCTCAGTTGCATTATTTAATATGTTTTTTTTGCCATAATTTCTGCAGTATCTTCGTTAACCTTTCAGGGTAAATTTTCTAGTTTATGTCTAGACATGAATCTATCTAAAATGCATCAACAGCATTTTATATATGTTTTTTTATCATCAGGGATGACGGAGACCACGACCAAGTGCTGGGGAGGATACTACTGTCCTAACAACATGTCAGTTCCTAATCCTGTGGAGAACATCTGTCCACGAGGCCTGCACTGTCCGAATGGAAGCGAGATCTACAAGGTAAGAATCACTCTATTAGTAGTCGTCGCCTATGGGTGAGATATTCCTGCTGCGACGTATAGCAATAATTCAATCAATCAATCAAAAAACTCTATTAGTCAATATCATTGTATTCTCATTGATTATGCAATTTTCAACTTGTTTGACACTATGTTTATAAATTTGAAGTGTTCTTTTTTCTGTTTTCTTCTTCACCATCTCATAAAATATTTTTGTTTTAACCTTTTCAGGAGTGCCCCTCAGGATCCTACGCCAACCACACAGGAGCTTCTGAATGCACGGCCTGTCCCAAGGGATTCTACTGTCTCCCCGTCCAGCCCAGCAACTCCTCCCTCAACGCCCAGCCGTGCCCACCCGGATACTACTGTCCTGAAGGTAAATCTTTACTCTAGAAGTGATGTACTGCTAATGAGACTTTTCAGCAAGTATGCTTTAAAATTAAAATAAAATGTATTGAATGGTTGACAGAAATTCCAAAGTGTGCAATTGCAATTATTGCTTTATATTATAGATAAATACAACAGTACAAACATAAATTTATCACAGTAATTCTGCAAGAGCTGACATCATTAATAATTATTATTATTATATGTATTTTTTTTATTTATTATTATTATTATTTTAAAATATGTTTTATTATTATTATTATTATTATTATTACAATAATAAAAAAAGAATTATTATTATTATTATTATTATAAATTTAGCACAGTAATTCTGACACGATTTCAAATTATTATTTTATTTTTTAATTTATTAATTTTATTATTATTATTATTATTATTATTATTATTATTATAAATTTAGCACAGTAATTCTGACATGATTTCAAATTATTAATATTTTATTTTTTAATTTATTATTATTATTATTAATATTATTATTATTATTATTATTGTATAATTCTCTTTATTATCATTATTGTCATTATCATCACTATGACTATGTGTTACCCAGGCACTGCTATGGACTGGGTGTCATGCCCCAGCGGGACGTACAGCGACCAGGAGGGCCTCTCGGAGCTATCTCAGTGCAAGCCATGCGACGGAGGCCAGTACTGCAGTGGGGAACATCTCACAGCGCCATCTGGCAACTGTGCCGCCGGTACGTGTCCACTGGCTTCATGGGAAATAGCCGCTACATTATATTCACTGATTATTTTTGTGTATATATCTATCATCAATCAATTTATTAATTGCTTGTGTTTACAAGCCATGATAGGAGTGAAATAATCTTGAAAGCAGATCTAAAGTACTCCAATTTAAAGAAAATAAATGGTGGCTTTTTTTTAAAGAACATTTATAAGGTTATTTCCTGTATGCAGATTATTTCTATTTCATACTTACTCCAAAACACACACTGGATATCCACTCAATTCCCCAGAATAGCCAACGTTCACAACTTACGTATTTTCGCCAGAAAAACAAAAGTCTTGACTTTTGCATCTAGCGGCGCTTGCGCATCGGGAAACTCGTTTAGCCTGACATGCGCAGCAAGCGTCTTCCTTTTCCATGCTTGGCTTCGGCGAGAGACAACGTGTTTCGTGTTTACTCTAAAGAAGCTACTCATACAAAGACTCCCCGGAATACCAAGGCGGCCTCGTGTATCCCATTCACTAGAGGCCCTGTTGGCTATATCCTCTTTATAGTTTTCAATAAACTTAAACGTATTAATAAGCTCAATTAAAAACTTTCGGCCGTGTAGCTACAAAGCTACTCGAAATTCAAAATGGCGTCTCGCCGGTGCGCCGGTGCAGGCGATTCTGCATGCCTATGTATTATGGCTACTTGGGATACGCACGATACGTGCGTATCCCATCGCTCTTGCGCAAGGAATAATCCTTGCGCAAGATGCATTACTTGGGGAGACAAAGAGTGGAACTCAGTTCCACTCTTTGTTAAGAAACCGGTGCAAAAGCGGAAGAAGACTCGCTCTTCTATTAAGCCGGTTTCTTACCCCCAGGTACCTACTCTGCCATCTCCAGATACGCACTCTGGAGATGGATTCCAAGGACCCGGGTCCTTGGAACACAGAGTGGGGGAGGCAGCTGGTTCAACCTCGGTTGTTCCAGTTCCCCTCCAGGGTGGTTTAGAGGGGTCCTCGGTGACCTCTAAACCTTCCCGT
>JAUTBQ010152019.1:0-13863 GCA_032361185.1 Lepetodrilus ovalis | reverse complement strand
ATAATATGAGCCAATCAAATTCCTTATAATGTTGAACACGCGAAACTCCTCGTAGTGTGACAGCGTATAGTACAGACCGATGTGCTATCGCTGTCAGGAGAGCATGTGTATGTACATGTTTACATGAATTACGTTCATCTAGTAACTATCCAAACATAGATTTACATCACTGGTACTAGTATGTATATTTATCTATATTTTAGTACCTATCTTTGTAGAAGAAGCAAGCGTGTTTCATGGATTATCATCATACTCTTTGACTTGGTGATATGTGACAAGGGATAACAAACAGGCGCTTTCGTTATCTTTATATAATTGTACTCGTATATTATCATAGTCGTTGCGCTAGCTGTGTTACTATATTAAAGGTGTAAATCAAAACGGAATTATATGTGAATAATAGACCTCTGTCAATAATTTATCAATAGCATGAAGGTGCATGTATATTAAATTCCATTAAATACACTCGTAAGCTTTAACAATATCTGCACATAGACATGTTACAATAAATTGATACATTAGTGCATAAATGTATCTCCTTAAATCACAGGATCTCGATAAGAGTAAATCAGAGTTGTACAGTAGAAATCTGGTTTAAGTTTGAAAACAGAAAGCTTGCTGTTATCTCTTGGTAATCTAAGCAATGCTACTGCAGGAGAGCCGCTATTTCCCTGAGAACAACTGGTCGGTATCGCGATCTCAGTCACGATTATTGACCTCTTAATTTCAATAATGTATGGAAAAGCTTGATATTTTGATAGGGCTTCTCTTTAAATGTCAATAGCTATTTAAGTCTCTTTCTTTATCTGGTCATGAATGTTTTATTTTTTATTGCCTGAACTCTGCGAAGACAGCCATTGCCTGTAACTGCATGTCTACTTTCGTTTTGTAATAGGAACCGGGAGTAGGAATAAGTTATAATAATTCTTTTCAACAATACTATCCAGCTGAAAACATATAGTGTACCTACGTAGTAAATTTTCATAACACATGATGTCATTTCTTGACAAGTTCTACCAACATATAATTTAATTAAGTGTCCCAGTATACAAACACAAATACAATTTATATTGTCATACCGATATTAGAGACAACCCTAAACTCTAATTTTACTATCCACAATTTTCAATTTAAATGTGTGTAGACCTTGATGACTCAGTTTCGTATTCCATTCGTCTGAACCCTAGTTTTCCCCATGTAGTACATGTATAAGTTAAGGCTGTGGCACATATTCCCAGACGCAGGCCAGTGGTGCTATCGGTCTCCTGGGGTCTCCTGGGGTCTTATCGGGGTGTCGTGTGGGCGACTTCCCGCTCGCTCTGTCGCTGGGGAGACATATCGCAAACGTTTGTGTGTGTCGAATTATTTAATTCCCATAAAGTTGACGATGGACCGAGTAACTTCTGTTTGTGTGTGTGTGTGCGTGCGTGCGTGCGAGTGTATGTGAGTGAGTGTGTGTGTGTGTGTGTGTGTGTATGTGTGGGTGTGTGTGTGTTCGTGTCTTCGTGTGTGTGTGTGTGTGTGTGTGTGTGTGTGTTTGTGTGTGTGTGTGTGTGTGTGTGTGTGTGTGTTCGTGTGCGTGCGAGTGGCATCGATTGTGTTTCTTCTGGTAATTTTAGTGTTATGGTTTGGTATGATGGTTTGGTATGATGGTGGCGAGGTGTGATGTGGTGTGACGAGGTGTGATGTGGCGAGGTGTGATGTGGTGTGGTCAGGTATGCATGAATATGGGTATCGTCGGAACTCATTCATGTTATCGCAGAAATTATTACGCTAACATTTTGAGATGTTATCTTGTCCACTTACCCACGTAGATAGATAGTATGCCTATGCTTGATAGTGGTACTGTGTGAAAACTCTGAAACATTCATTATTCAGACTGCTTATTCAATCCGGAAGTGTCACTTGGGGAACCATCATGGAACATAGACTTCAGTCCTATATGTCGAAAATTCTCTTGGTGCGAATTTGATCGGTATTCTTGCAACATTGGAAAACTATCATTAGATTTAGGTCCCCTCTATATCAGTGAAGACAGACCAATCATCCAACCTTACCATTTCCCGAAAATGTCATTAAACTGACTCGACACCAACCTGGCTATTACCAGGCATTGACAAGTACCCAAACATCACACTGCACATAATTTCAACAAATTAGTATTTCTCAACTGATTGATAATTTTCCCGGATGCACGTGGAGGAAAATAAGCCTTTCTCCGGGTGAGCGTTGACGAAGACGTCAATTATGGTCATGAATATAGCATATGCTGGTTATGAGTGGGGTTGCGATGCCTGAGTCCAGCTCATTTCGCCTGGAATTGTTGGTCTTACTGAAAGGGGTTCGACTTCCGGCCTATCACATCATCAAACACTCAATTATGAGAGAAAATTCCCAACATTCGCTACAAAAGTCAAATTGGAGGTTTCACCGCGGAATCAGATATGACTAATTTGAAGAAGTCGAGGCTATGAGATGAAATTAGCTTAGCAAACAAACTGAAAATAGAGAGTGGAGGGTTTGGATAAGATTAATTCTTCTCTACGGGCCGTGGGCAGAGTTTGGCTTCCTGTAGTTGTTCTGCTAATTTTTCATATTAAATCTTGACTAGTGCACGTTAGCTTTCATGTCAGAGAAAGGCTGTCTTGTCCCTTAAAGTGGCAGGTAGCACGTGAAGCCACCCTCAATTCAAACCATCGCGTGCAGCTTCCACCAGAGGCAAACTTATCAAATTTTCTGTCAATTTTCGCGGGAAATAACCTCGGTTTACAACCAGATTGTGTTTCGTGATGCCATTGCCGAGAAATTACGGTATTGCCTGGTCTTAATCTGAGGTTATGTCAGAAATCACGGTAGTGTGACTGCTAATTACCGGACAATTCCGAGACGGACCACCATCGCCAAGAAAACCGTGCCGAGACACGCGAAACATCCCGGGGCGACTGATAAAATCATAGAAACAATCGACGGGCAATATTTGCAAGTTTATTGCTGATAAATTAAGTTCCCCTAATTTTCTGTGGCCACTTTAGAAGACGTGATTTCTGAGAGGAACCTCGGGCGCGGAGTTGTGTTTAATGTAGCAGAACTTGACCCAGGTCCTTTATGTCTAAAGTGAACCCCATAGAAATCGCTTAAATCAAAGGTCATTTGGCCGCCAGGAAAGTGTGATGGTTGCGTCAGTATACCACCTTTCCGAGTCCCTGACGGTGTGGAATGTTGATAACTACAACTCTGGATGTGTGTAATTGTTCCGCCGATACAAGTTCAAGCGATCGACTCACGCAATGATTTCGATTTATCTACGAAAGCAATGATATCTTCAATACGATGGAATGTCCCAAACTGTTGATAATTAATTCAATGGATAGTCATATTGCAGACGGTCAAGTTTATAGTAAGATAACTCCGTGAAACTGGTCATTCCCAATATTATATTGAGGACAATACTGTATAGCTAGCTATTTAATAGCATGCTTGTCAGTTGTGAACACACAAAGCAAATTGCGGGCATTCGGTATTCTCACAGAAATATTGTCTTACTTATTTTGACATATGCAAATGGTTAGTGAGCATTTTCTCTTATTTCTACAGTATTTATTCTTAAGTCTAACTTTTCTTAGATTAGAATCTGAACCCTCTGTCAACACACATTGTGTATATTGCAGTGGTGTTTAGGTGCAGTTGGGGCTTACTAACAATATGTCGGTGTTTAGGTAGTGTGACTCCGAGCACCCTGTACTCCCTCAACCCTTCTCCGCGTAGTAAATACAATCTGGTGCCGAGGTCCACTACAGTGCCACCTAGCGCCAGTCTACAGCGACACCTAGCGACAGTCTACGTGGACACAAAACCTGGGGGACATTGGCCAACAAACGTGTGCTTCCTAAAACATCGGTCTACCTTATCAATTACTTTATTAAATTAATATACTAGTTTATATCTTGTCATGTCAATTTGTATATGGTTCTTCCAATAAAATAGTTGCGTGTAATAAAGAAAGAAAGAAAAAGAGAACGAAAATAAATAAATAAATAAGGAAGAAAAGGAAGAAAGAAAAAATATAAATACCATTTGGAGGTTTACAAAACATGCTTTGTAGAGAGAATAGTTAATTGTTGTTAACTATCTTTCATGAATTTGAAATGCAATTCGTGTATACGATTGTACACCTTTAACTTACCATTGCTCATTTCTAGTTGTCGAAATAATACACTAGTATGTTCTTATATTATATTAATATAGGATATATCTTTTTTTAATATAACACATAAAATGAGTATATATACAAGATCAATACATGTCGCTTTGCCCTTATGCTATTGTATATACGTCAGATACCAGTAGAAGTACATGTATTCTATTCATAGATACGATATCTATATTCATATGGTTGTGTAATAATGTGCCACCAAGCTAATTCACGAGGAGAATACGTTGTCAACAATGTTAACGCATTAAGAAATATTTGTGAAAAATTATTTAGTATGATGTCAATATTTTCCTATGAATCAGACACCGAGGTCGCTTGGTAAGGAACTCATCCTTTGATATCTTAAGCCTTCCGATCGGATTTAATCCTTTGTTTTCTTCAATTATGTACGGAGTTTTTGTTCCGATTCTGCCAGATTCAAGAGTCAAGCTGTTCTTTAAGCAATCCCTCTTTTATGTCAGTTTAATTAAATCAGAAAACTCGCTCCAAATCCCCCAATTTGAGCTTCTTTCCGCGCGGAGAAGCGACAATGGCGGACTCGGACAGTAAATGTGCGACTTGCGTCACAGCAGTTCTTCTGAGTAATGATCAGACTTTGCTCGCTCATTACCATCTCAGTTCCACACTGAATGCAGCAGCAATCTTTGCTATTTTTTTTTCTCATGGCGAGTTAATTTGATGTAAATTTGTCCAGCGATTAGCTAGCTGAGCCGTTTAATTTCCCCTACTGCGAAGCAACGCTCGGTCGGGAGCGACCTTTCCGTTCCGCTATATCAGGAAATTAAGGAATAGTGCTATTGGATTAATTCTTTTACATTCGTAATTAAAAGCAAATTGTTGAGGCGCTCTATTGTCCTACCCTTGTGACGACCGATACTTCATCGCAACTTAATCGTGATCAGTCATCGAATACAAAGAAAATAGTTCCGAGTTCGGATTTGCTTGAATCAAACAAGTTTTCACAGCGCTCAGTTTGTGTGAAGCTCGGCTGATGAAGTTCTGATTAATCTAGCACCTATTTCTCTCATATCCGCCCGCCAATCTCCTCATTGTCATAGTAATATCCTTTCTGAACTGTTTTGTCGTTAATGTCTGAATGTAACGACGTAAACGTCAATTTCTAAATGACATACGCAAACATGGAACACCACGAAGACTTAACGATGCAGTGCAATAAATTTGCGAAAGAATACTTAAAAGAATAGAATATGGGCTGTAAATTAAAATTTGTTGGAAGAATCAGTAACTGATTTACATATTCAAATATAAATTATTCTAACATGTATTGAATGCTGGCTTTTGATAAATCGGCCCTAACAATTAAATTCAAATAGTTGAATAAATATTATGTTAAATGCAAAATAGATTTCTTTTTGTTTTAATTATTCAAATTCAACAACAATCTACATAATGTATCAATGGGCATTTTGTCATGTGTTGATATTTATTATTTCAATCAAGAGCTCGTTTATGTGTGTGTTTAAATTATATTTTAATTTAGAAAGTTCTCCGCATACATTTGTAATGTATCGTGTTAATATAGCGAGTGTAGGCAATATTCAACTGTCGTGTGGACATTTATGAAACAAAGGCTCCAGTGCATGGTAATATTGTGAAGGCTTGATACCATGAATTTTTCAGCACGGGTAGCAGATGGTAGCTTTCATGGGTAGCCAACGCGTGGCCGGAACCTCACACAACGCGCCGCTTAAACAGGGGGGAACATCTATGAAATTAGCAGAATCGTTATTGTAGAAATTACCGGGTTATTAAGTCGCTACATGATATCGTCCATGTGATCACACGACGGTTACCGCTCACCGTTACCCTCTAATACTTCAATATTTTATTCCCACCCCCATCCTCAACCCCTACAACAGCATCCCCCCCTCCTCCTCCCCCTTCCATAACCACACCTGTCACATACCAAGTTCCAGTCCGACCCCATGGGTAGTCTCCTGTCCCTATTATCTTGCAAGTGATTATTTCATCCTCCGGTCATTTCTAACAGGGGCATCATCTGGCGCAGCTCATCACAGTTCTTCGGTGGAGTGGTCTGGTACCCTCGCGCGCACGCGCACGCTTTCTATAGCACATGCACATGCATTCGAACTAGCTACCAAACATCTCCTATTGTCAGTGGTTTTGTGAATGCTGTGTCTTGCATGTGAATAATCAGTTCCGTTTAAATTAAGTTACATAATTAATATGCGAGTAAGGCTGAATTTGATTTAACTATCGCTCAAGATAGTTTGGAAATTGATCGTGCTCCCCTAGAGACCGCTAACGTTATCAGTGTGTTTATCATGCAGTGAAGTATCATTTAAGACGCTTACAACAACGTGAGAAGGTAGCAGTTCACTGCGGTGGCTGATGTATAGTACTACAGGTGTGATGAATAGAATAAAAGCGATGCCTAGTGTAGGAGTAAAACTACAATGTTATATGAACTATAGTGTTGCTGAGATATACCGCCTGTCAACAGAAATCTGCGAAAAGTAAGCTATGTCATCTATTCCTAAAAACGATATTGAAATTGTTTCTACCATTATTTCCCACAAGCACAATACGTAGGATCTCATGTCTGTTAATGTATCAGGCAATCTATCGTTTGCATTTATCTTATATGGACTGAGTCTTTTAGCGGTGTCGCAGTCACTGCTACCGTGTCTTGCAAAGGTGGAGAGTGGTTGAGTGTTCCATTATCAATATTAATATTATATTTTGAAATTAAAATCCCGTGTGAAAATCATCACGAGTGCATATTACCACAATGCATGCATGTTTTTAGACAAGAAGATAAGATATTTTCTAAATGGACCGTGGAGTTTTCCTCTTAAGATGCCATCGATTTAGAAAACGTATAATATGTCACAAATAATAGATCGGTATTTTGAAAACCTGTTCAGGAGCGTATCAACCGATTTCTCTTACATCCTTCGAGTAGGACAGCGCTGCAACGTATCGACAAGTTGTCTTCTATCACGTCCGCCAGTGTCAAGTTGTTTTCTCCCAGGTCCGCGCGTTTAGTCCCGTTGTCTGTCAGCCGTCGTAGATATGTCTGACCTGTCAGTGTGGACATCAAAGAGTCATGCCCGCCCAATGGCCACGTGTATACGCTATGTACAACAATGACGACTGCGGCGCGACGTTTACTTCTATGAGGGTGTTTAAGTCTCTTTGTTTACTATAGATTTTTCTAAATCTGGATGTATCGATTCCATGTCAATTTCTCACGGGTAAATAAACTTTAGGACCCAATTGATCTGTGGAGACGATAGTGTATAGCTGTACAACAATAGTGCGTGGAGTAGCAATGTTTGGTTTATTACTATAGTAAACGGTTGAAATCTCGCACTTTGTGGGTTTTCGTTATTATATTTTTAGCAAATATTAATACTAATTATTTTTTTGCGTTTGGGCAATGTTATCCACACGGAATATATAACTTGCGATTTATATGACAGGCATATTGCTTTAAAATTAAATTGTTAAATTTTATAAATGCTATAATGCAAACGTAAATAATTGCGTCAATTTTCATCAAAGCGTTCACCGTCATTACTCGTTATCAATTAATAACGTTTGTCTTCTAACGATTCATAGTATGTTCACAATGTTTACGATACATCAATACGTTTGCTGTACGTTAAGATGTAATAGATGAGCATACAGTTATGCAATGAGATACCACATGTTCCATCTGGACGCATGGATTCCATCCCACAGGCCATTGGTACTAAGCCATAAACAACCTCCATCACCCATCGTAGACTCGCCGTAGTCTCTGTCAGACACATTTATGTTTTCACTAACGTAGGATATACCAACTATATTGAGTCCTAAAGGCGTACATCTTCATATATGTGTTCTTGCCAAATCCAATATATATGAACAGATCTACGTAATCTCGTAAGAAGCTAGGATAAAATTGTTTGATTGATAACCCGTGTGAACATGTCCAGACGCTATCTTATATGTGACCACAGCCTCTCTTTCATGTGTTTCAGAACGGAAACGGCCTGCAGCGCCCCCTTCAGGGAGTGCCAATGGTGGCGTCGAGCCCAGTCCGTCACGAGGGGCCCGGCATCCAGGCTAGCCCAGTTGAGGTCCAGAGTTACCAGACGCCATGGAAGGCCCTGAGCGAGTTCGCCATGCAAGGAGAGATCGACCACCACCACCCTCCCTTCCAGCAGTTGGTGAGCAGTTTCTTGGCGCCTCCTGAGGAGGATGATACGGTGGTATATCTCGAGGAACAGGGCTAGTCACGTGGTTGCTTCTAGCCAATCAGATGCTCCCATCTCTTACTAACGGTAATCTCTCCACCAGTGCTGCTCTGAGCCACTTCGTCTTTCTCGTGTCGTTGCAGCGTTGTTACCACACCCCACACACCCCCATTAGCGTAATCCATCCCCAGAGCACAAAATGTATCAATTCTATTCATTTCGCACGCTTAAAATTTTATTTTGCTATAAATGTTCAGTATTGGATGTCCACACAATATTTGGCTTATTTCAAAATTATTTTCAACAATACTTGAACTACTTCAACGATGTTTGTGTTCCAACACAAAAAAAAAATCCCTCACGCCTTTGAAGATCTTTTAATAATTTGAACGACGTCAAATCGAAACGTAATTGAGTAATCCTTGGAACTCTCTAATCACCTATTACGACACTGGACAGATCATGTGGTTACCGCCCCTTGATGTGTCGGCTGCTATTGCCTGCACGTAGGGCATAGAAGCAGAGAGGAGAGACTTTGGAGAAATGAATGATGACGTATCTCTAAGTTGTAGGCACCCTGGGCACCACTGACGTTCCAATGAGAACGTTTCGTATTCCTTGATGATGCCTACACTATGCAGATATAGATGAATAAACGTTGACTTGAAAATAAAGCACATGTAACCAAAGTCTTTCAACTCTCTCTACGTCTAGGGTCGGATTCGAAACCCCCACTGTTCTCTCACCCCAATCTTTGGTTGCCCTGTGTCCTCAGATAGCCATATCATCCGCCTTCGTTTTCAACCTCGTTCTCAGGCTACACGACTTCCGGAATGCTACAAGAGTTTTCTACTAGCGGCCGAACTGTGACAGATGACCTTAATGGTTTTCTATGCTGAAATGATGAATTTGTACGATAAATAGAGTCTATGTTAATATTGGAGTTGCAGGGAGAAAAACATGACGGTAGATATTTTGCGAATAATAGCATATGGTTCATGCAGTGAAACTCTGAAATTCGGTTCTGATTGATAGAACCAATAAGAAGTTCGGATTTACGTAGCCTGGGAACGAAGGAATTTCCGTTTTAGCAATGTTTTATTTCGGATTCATTTTATTAGTATACATGTATACAGTGTATATTTTTTCAAATCATTTTAGTAATATCTTTCATTTTGTTGACAAACTATATTTTCTTCATGATGATGATAATTTCAAGCGCATGATAATATGCTTCTTGATTCATTGAATGGCTGCTATAATTTATTAAATCATAATAATAATATGAATGGCATCATGGAAAGCTGAATTCTACAGCATGTAACGCCTGTATGAAAACATAATAACAACTCATACGTTATATATCATGAAGAGTATATCTGTGTTAAAGGCAGCCAATCTTTGATGCTACATTGATCTGTGTTTTGAATATCAGATTATTGCTTTGCAGATGTCGACATTCGACACGATGGAGCCCCATTGCGGGGGGTCGTCCCCTCACAGCGACCCCCTCATGCACGTCTCTTACCTCCACCACGACGACATGCCCAACTCCGTCAGCTCCGACTTTCCTCGCACGCCATCAGAGTTGTCCAGCCCGCTCAGCCAGTGATGGTACCAGGACAGTCAGGTTGGGATTTGAACTCCCACCGCTACTCAATCAATCAACCACGTACCTCACTGCCGCTCATATCTGGATAGCTGGGTCATGAGAGACGCTCATCCACGTCGATGCGCACGAGAATACAGTCCGGGATTTTGCTAATCGGTTGGTGTAAACTGGCCTCCTAGAGTCTGCGGAACATGGCGGATCTGTGTGAACTGGGCTCACGATCCGAAATACGCGTGAAGTCCGCGTACACCTCCATGGTTTGTCCCGTACAATGGCGGAGTATCTGAGAGTGTGCTAGCCTACCACATAGGAATATTGTTATCAGCCGGGTTCGACATCCGAACCAAGAATGTTGTGTTGAACCGTTGTGCACATTGTGGATATAATATAGGGGGAAAAGTGAAGAAATGTTGAACATTGTAAATAGACAGTGCTTTGTGTCATTTTCGTGCTGTGCTTCTAACTGTAATTTTGCACGGACTGAGCGAGTGGCTCCGAACTGCGCCCCACCCGCCCCTTATTGGAGGGTGGCGCCCCGACAACACATCTGTGCATTGTTTACACCACAGAGTAGCAATGTGATCGTGTCTTCTCGATGTCGTGCTGCTGTCAATTCTCTCATCAGCGCGTGCAGAGCGTGCAATCAAAATGGCGTCCTCTAGTGTATTTCACTCAGTCATCCCTATTTCTTGAAAAATAATTTAAATTATGCAATAAAATGTGTAAAATTGTGATTATGCTTCTTTGTGGTTTGCTACATGTATGACATTTCCATATACACTGTACCACGTACGTACATACATACACCCCCGCCTCACAGATAAACTGATGAAACCAGCTGTAACTATCTTGCTCAGAGTCCGAGATGTCCATGGTCATGACATCAATTTCTGAATGGATAAATGTTGTTCTCTACCCTCGCAATTGCAATTAGTTATGGATGTTTCTCAATGCGTTACTTAATGTCATAGAACATGGTCTACTTCATCTTACAACATCTTCAAGTTCAAGTTCATTTATTTCCATTTTACCACCCACGGTGGTACCGGAAAATACAATTATGCAAGTAAATACATACTAAAAAAACATACGTGATCAATATGGCATAATGATAAGATATAATTCATGTACGATCATGGAGAAAAATAATTAAATTTTCTTAATAGCAGAGTCTATAATAGTTCTGAATTTAGACAGTTTTTTAAGTTCCTTTACCTTTTTAAAAGAAAGGATACATTTTAATTTATACTTAAAGGATATCCAGACGAGGTTCATGACCTGCTAGTTGTCCGCAGTAGCTATCCATTGACTGAAAACCATCGTTTTCGTACGTTTTGCGAAAACATTGAATCCTGTTTCATGGAAGTTACATTTGTTCTCACACGCTTGTATCAATTATATCCTTGGTTTTGTATCAATGCAACATACTCTAAATAGAAATCCTCTCATGGAATTTAAAGAGCATTTATAAATCACACTTTCATTTTCAAATAACGTAGCTTTATAAGACTCATCATCGAAACATCGGCCATAATGGCTGCGTAGCGTCCGTCAAATATGTTACGAATGTCAAGTAATCGTAACTGTCGGGGGTTCGAGGGTGAATACGACTGTGCGTAACATTTTCTTTCTTCTATTAATTTAAACATGCATGAAATAATTTAAATTTAGCAAATTATTATATTTTTTTAATTCGATATGGCGATGACGATTATACTACAGACGTTCTAGACTGTATGTGTAAATAGGTCGATACACTTACAGTAGTGCCAGACCCAGTCACTAGAGGATCGACCAGGAGAGTGGCAATCACATGACTATATGGAGTGTATATTGGCTACATGTTGACACACTTTGACTCCTTGTGTGCAGTGATACGTCTACACATGAAGTGAAATCAATCACAAATCAATCCTCTAGGAGTGTATTTGAAGCCAGGTTACTGCTACGAGTCCGCTACCCGACCAGGATCGCCAGGGAAGTCTTGCAGCATTGTCTCTTCGAATAAAACATCATCGATTTCCACATCAAAAACGAAATGTTGTTTAAAGTACAATAAGCTTAATATTACAAAAGCATTGATTTGGAATCCAGAGCGGAAAATCTCGGCAAAATATTGATTTCTTTTTTTTTATCGTCATGTTCAACAAAACGTAAGCTTGGATTTCCCCCACCCATGGATAATGGCCCCGGGAGTAACGTTATATATTCAGGGAAAGCTTGTGTTCACCGAGTTGAACAGAACGGACAGTTAAACTCAATTATACGTGATCTCTATATATTGCATAACGTCTTCAAATGTTGTGTAATGTCCTCAACCATTGACCTCCTCGGCGAAATGCAATTCCTCACTTCTGACAAAATAGCTCAACTGTTTCACCGCTAAAGGAAAGCTTCTTTAAGAAAACAGACATGGTTTTTTCCAATAATTTATACAAAATATAACTACAAATGTACGCAATTTAGAACCTTATAAATGTACTTTTGCACAATATATTATGAAGTATTTTGACATAGATAATAGGTATATAATGAATATTTAAAATAAATCATGCATATTTATATACCGTAGATGGCAGAAATTAGTTTCAATTTCATGAAACTAGTACTAGAATAAATATAATAATCTACAATTTTATTATACATGGTGAACGATTGAAAGGAGGGAAGGTGGAAACTAAACCCTAATCAATAATACCAATAACAGATGTTAAACTGGATTTTTAGTTTGTGGATTGTGACTGAATTGTTTCCATGCATTATATATTTTTTAATAGCATTTTAACAGTTGTCAATCGAATATAAATATTCAAGAATAATACTGACAGCTGTCATTTATTGCTAAATGTATCTTTGATTGATTTGTGTGGGAATTATTTTAAATGATTTTCGTTCTTTCTTTTTGTTAAATCCTACATTTCAACAACTTGCCTACAGCATTAACGTAAATAGATTTTTTAAATGCATAATGTTTTTAAAATGAACCGTTATCTCATTGATTTTAGCGATACTAGAGAGAAATACTGCAAACATAATGGACGGTAGTCCCAACTAATGTAAATCATCTACAGCTTATCTAGCATACTTAGTAAGACTCTGTTTGCCGGTTAGCCACTAATGTTTTACAATATATTTCGTATTTCACGCACTATTTATCTCAGTTAGCAAAACTATAAATTAAGCATGTCTGAATATTTCTAAATGTAAATACATTCCAGAGACGGTAATATTCCCTAATGTCCTATTGTCTATCGCTTGAGGCTTTTTATACGTACATATGAGGTTTCGTTTACCTAAATATATATCTATATAATAATTACTTATGGAATTAATACAAAGATATATTTAACAAACACGTATTAATTAAAATTATTCATAATAAAATTGTATCCGTCCCCAATGTAATTGTAGTCATTTAAGTCAAATGTATTAGTGTCTAATTTATTAATATCAAAGTGTATTAGTTGGTAATATTAATATGTTTGATAGGTCTACGTTCAGCTGGCAGATCACTGCAGCGATCATAGCGCTTCCTCTGACTCCTCCTTCAGTGTGGTCACGTGGTACCTAGAAACGTATTGATTTCTATCAATATGGACAGCGTTACGGACTGCAGTGACTATCTTCTTCTATACATTGGCTGCAGTATGACTATCTATACACTGGCTGCAGTATGAACTGGAATGGACTACCACCAGAGTAAATTCACGGCAAGCTTTTAGATATCTAGTAAAACAATATAAGTATACAGATCTACACCCGAGCACATTCTATCATTTACATCGGGCACCCAAGCATTCCAGTATTCAGCG
>JAUTBQ010152008.1:0-13864 GCA_032361185.1 Lepetodrilus ovalis | reverse complement strand
CTCACCAGCAAAAATAAATATAAAAACTTCTGAAGATAAAGTTGATACAAAGCACTATGAAAAGAGACTTGGTGAGTGGTATTATTTTGAAGGTGCAAAGTTAGTAAAAGTAGAAAATTAAATATATTTGATTTTGTTCTAAATTTAAATATATTTAAATAAATATTATTATATACTCCGATTAAGTTAACAGTTTAAAAGGATAAAGTATATGAAATTAATAAAATTTAGAAGTTTGGTTTTTAGTTCGATTGCAGCTTATGCATTGATTATGACAGGTTGTGGTAGTTCAGGTGGATCTGGTGGTGATGATAATGGAACTAAGGGTGGTGGCGATCAAGATGGTGGAGGTGTTCAAGCTGATACTACTGCACCAGTTATCACTTCAGGTGCAACTGCAACTATAGTTGAAAATACACCATTAATTCATAAAGTTATTGCAACTGATGCAAATACAATTACATATAGTATCTTTGGTGGAACTGACGCAAGTAAATTTACTATAGACCCAGCTACAGGAGATTTATCATTTACTGCACCAGCAGTTGATAATGTTGCACAAACATTTTTAGTTACAGTAAAAGCAGAAGATGCATCAGCAAATAGTAGTACTCAAGATATAACTGTAACTGTGACTGATGCAGGGCTTATTACAAATAGAGCTATTATGCCTTTAGTCCCACTAGCAACAACTTTTTCTAAGAGAAATGATGCAAATACTACAGTAACAAATGCTTTAACAGGTTTTATTTGGGAAGATCAACCTTTCAATGAGAACAATGTAACATTTAATCAAGCAAAAGCACATTGTGATGGATTAAAAATTGATGGTATAAATAACTGGAGATTACCAACAAGAGCTGATCTTTTTAAATTGGCAAGATATACACCAAATCCTAATAATGGAAGTTATACAGCTGATGGGTTCTTTCATAAAAAAGGTGCATCATATTGGACGTCACAAGAGATAGATGCAAATACTGCTTGGGTAGTTACATTTGGTGGTATTGGTGATTTAAAGGCTTCAAAAGATTTTACAGGTGCTGATGCACTTGCTGAAGCATATGTAAGATGTGTAAGTGGTCATCATCAACCACCTGTTTTTGGTGGATCTGATACTGATCAAACAAGAACTGATGCAGATACTGGTTTAACTTGGCATACACATAGCCATGATAATTTAGTAGCACCTATAGATAATGGTAATTATCCAGAAGGAAACTTTTCAACAGCACAAGCTACTTGTACTACTTACGGCGAGGGGTATAGATTACCTAATATAAATGAACTTAGATCTATTGTAGAGTATGAAGCTAAAAAAGTTACTGATATAAAAGGTGCAAATGATGAAAATATAAGTGTTACTATTTTAGGTTCTGTTTTTGGTGATTTTACCATTAGTGAAATAGATGGTGATTTATATGATTCAAAATCAGAGGAAGGTGGATTTGGTACAGTTGTATGGTCATCAACAAGAACAGCAGATGATAAAGTTCGTGCTTTATATATAAGTCCTATCAATCCTGTTTCTGGAGCTACAGGTGAGATTTCAGGAACTGTATTAGATGATAACTTGACTAAAGCTCCTGGTACACCTGATCCAATCAGAACAATTTGTGTTAAAAATTAATTAGTCCTAAATTGCAGTGAACTAAACTTCACTGCAACCTTTTAATCTTCCCACTTACTCTTCATAGCATCAAGTACAGTAAATCTTTTTGAGTTATTTAAAGTATGTACAGCAACTAAATCATCTGCAAAATCAGGGTTTATTTCACTTACTTTTCTCTCTTTAAATTCGTTTTCATTTAAAACTTCGATCTCACTTATAACTATTTTTCTACCGTAAAAACCACTACAGTCTTGTGATGGTCTGTATAGCTTAGAGTTTTTTTCTATGATATTTCCAGCTGGTCTTGCTGATGTTATGTCACAGACGACTGGGTTTTGTGCATGTGGTGTCCAGTCTCCGTTTATTATGTCATCGCTGTAGAAGATGCTTAGTTCATTGTTTAATGACATATCATCTTTCTCAATGATATTTACAAACATCCACCATTTTTCATCGTGAAAATAAAAGGTTGCATCAACAGCTGATACATCACTCATAAGTGTTTTTTCTTTTTTCCATTTTGTTGGAAAATCTATTGCTTTGAAAAGATCTATTGTTTTGTTTTCAAATGATTCTGGAACCATATAAAACTCACCTTTGTGTTTGAAAACATTTGGGTATGAGAGGTGATAGTCCATATCTAGAACCATTTTAGCTTCGTCAAAATCTTCTTTTTCTTCGTTATACTCGGCAACTTTTAGATAACCTTTTGATGTTGCATAGTCTAACTCTTCATAAAAAAGATAACTTTTTTCAGCATCATCAACCATAAAAGGATCAGCTATAAAATAATTTTTTGATGGTGGATATAGTCTTTTGTATTGTGATAGATTTGGATTTACTTCACCGTTTTTGTTTTTGCTGTAAAGTATAAACCAACGATTCATTGGGAAAAACTTTCTTAGGCTGAAAGTAGCATATTTTTTAAGTAGTTTGTAAATAACTTTAATCATTTCAAAGTTTGTGGGAGGTTTGTTATAGGTTTTGTCACTAAAGTCAAATTGAAAATCTAAGAACTGTTTTGTATCTGATTTTTTACTGTGATCAAAGTTTAGCAGAGTTTTTTTATCTGCAAAATATTTATCGCCCAAGAGAGATAGCTTTTTTAACTCTCTTATGAGCATCATATGAGTTTGCCATGTTGTGTGTTCTTTGTTTTTAATCATCGATTTTTGATGAGTTACTGTTTTGTAACTCTCTAGTATTAGCCCATTTTCAAAGCCTTTCCCTGATCTTTGCAGGGTTACTTCAGTATAAGGAATATCATTGACAACTTCCCAATATCCGATAGGATTTGATGTATAGACATAGCTCCATACTCCATACTTTGCATCATAATCATTTGTAGTTTGTGATGCCGTTAGGTTTATTATGACATCTGGATCTTCTTCATTTTTTACTTGATCTTCTATAGACTCTAAGGAGAGATATTTTGTTCCTCTGCCAAAAAGATTTGCATCAAGTTTGTTAAATAGTTTATAGATAAGGTGTTTTGAACTGTTATCTAAAGAACTATCTTTTTCTTCTTTTATAAACTTTGTTACTTTGCAAAAATCTGATTTTTGTAGATCGTTTAATATCTCAATTTTGTATTTCTCTAGTTTCGCATCATCAATTAAAATACCGATTTTTAATGGTGTCATGTGTATCCTATTTTATAGTTTGTTATTATAATTTTAGCAAATCTCAACTTTATCTAAGTCCCACATTTCCTATCGACAAGACTCTATATTATCTTTAATTTATGTCGATTATAGTATCATAATTAAAATAGATAATTAAAAGGGGTTTAAATAATGATAAATTATAAGCGAAGTATATATGCTCTAGGATTGTTGTCAGTACTAGTTTTACAAGGTTGTGGTGGAGGATCTGGCGGTGGATCTGGTGATGGAAAAGGTGGATCAAAAGGTGGTGATGGAAAAGGTGGATCAAAAGGTGGAGATGGCACGGTATTTAAATATAATCGTATTTCACTTGCTGGAAGTTCTATAACTTGGGGCAATGGACATTTAGGAGAAAAATCTTATGTTGGTGAAGTTGTAAAGTATTTTAGAGAAGATGTTGCTGACACAGTTGGGGCTTATGATGCATTGAGTGGTGAAGTTGTTGCAGAGCCTATGAGTTATGGCGGTAAGTTGTATAAATATGATGCAGGTTCACAAATAACTGGAAATCTGAAAAAATCAGATAAGATAAGCATGGTTTTTGCTGTAAAAGATGGTGTTGGAGCTGCAACTGTTGAGATGATTGTTGATGGTGTAAGTAAGGGTGAATATACTATAAGTGCTGGAGAAAAGTTACCAGTAGTAAGAATAGCAGATGTATCAAATGAGAGAGATGATGGTGGTGTTGCTATAGAATTTATACAACCATTTAGAGAGAACAATAAAGATACTGTAAAAACTTGGAGTGTTGAAGATAAAGCTCATAGTTTTACATTGAAAGTAAAAAGTGGAACATTGCTTTTAAACTATGTAACTAACCATATGTACTATTTCCAAAATGCTGGAGTAGGTGGTTATGCTGCTAATGATTTTTTAAGAGCTGCTGATGGTATTTCTACAGTTCAAGAAATAGTAGATTTTAATCCTGATCTATTTATGTTTGAATCATCTACTAATGATGCTAACTTTAATGATAATCCACCAAGTACAAATGCTTGGGTTCAAAAAGGTGTTCAGTTTGTTGTTGAAGCCGACAATAAGATCAAGTTAGTCAATGCAACACCAAATATATAAGTTGGAAATGTTGTAGTTATGGGTAATTATAGTAATAACAAAGATATCAATGATATAGAAGTTGGCATTGTTCAGTCTTGGGATAGTAGCTCAAAAATTGTTACTTTTACAAAAAACATGAATAATCCAGCTCGTCTTGTAAAATTTTGTCAAATCAAAAGTATTACAGCTTGGGAAAATAATGTAAAAGAGGTAATAAGTAAAGTTGTTGCTGGTAATGCAAATGTTGAGATTGGTATAGGCACAAGTGGTGTTCCAAACTTGCTTGAGAGAAAGCTTATGGGATATCGAGAAAAAGGTCAAATGATGGCAACTGAAAAAGGTTGGATGTTTTTTGACTTTTTTAAAGCTACTTTAGCAGTTGAGTCTGGTATAGATAAGGCTAGTGATGATGCAAATGGTAATTTACAACCTGCAAAGTGGTCAAATGACGATAACACTCATCCAAATACAGCTGGATGGGGGATATTTGGAAAAGCTATTGTGGATGTTTTGAAAGCTAACTAGTTTTAAATAAATAATACAACACTCACTTTTTGTGAGTGTTGTATTTAGACTACCGTATTATTTTTTTGTAACACTTCCATTTTGAAAATCAAATTTAAATACATATGTTTTGTTGTCATCTTCATCATCTACAGGTGTTGCAGATACTTTTATCTCACCATATACTGTTGGACGAGGATCTGAATATCCAACCCACTTACCACAAGTTCCAAGAGGATAATCAGCAGGATTAGCAGCATTAAAATCAGTTTGTGTCCATGTTGTATTGACATCATCAGGATATTCAACTAACCAATGAATCTCTTTTATCGCTTTATCTGTTCCGTATGTATTTTCTGCCCCGTCTGTATCAACTTGATCTTGATCGTTAATTTTAGGACATCTTATTGTAAATCCATCAGGACCAAAAGATGTAACATTTAGATCAATAATAGGATCTTTCAGTGTAGAAACTACTACTGCTGGACCTTTTAATGTTTTACAATCTGTACTAGTCTTTCCATCATCATCTGTTACAGTTAAACAAATCTTTTGTTCTTCACCGGCTGCGGGACAGGCTATAGTACCTGCATCTCCAATAGAAGCTGGTGTCCAAGTAGTTTTAGAAGTATCGATGTTGTCATCTGCATCTGTACTACTATCTGTAACGTTAAAAGTAGAACCTGCTGTACATTGAAAATTATCTCCAAAACCTGAAATATTTGCAACAGGTGCGATTGGATCAGCACCAGAACTACAACACTCACCATCACAACCACTTATAATAGCGGCTGTAGCCAATAAAACTAACGAATACTTTAACATTTTAACACTCCTAATTAATATTTAACTACCATGATATTATATATATCCTTAAGGATGAGTTAACTATTCTTAACCTTATTAAATAATTTAATTTAAGTTTATAATAATATAATAATTTAAACTTTATGTAAAGGAAACTTTTATGGGTAAATATTTTGTGTACTTATCTTTGGCAGCTAGTATGGTTATGAGTGGGTGTTATAACAGTAGTGAGCCATCTGTATCTAAATCTACTAAACCTACTTTAGCTTCGATTGGTGATGTAAACTTGGAAAAAAATTCAAATGGAGATATCATTGGTCCTACAAATTTAGTATGGAAAGAACAAGTAAGTGGTTTAAAAACTTATGTGGAGAGCGTAGATTATTGTAAAGGTTTAGGAGATGGTTGGAGAGTTCCTCATAGAGGAGAATTACTAAACCTCATAGCTTTTAACAATGGAAATGGAGCTAATGCACATTTGTTAAAGAGTGGCTTTAGTGTAACTCAATCTTCTTCATGGGCAAAAGATAAATACTTTGTAAACTTTAAAAGTGGTGCTGATGATTTGGAAACAAATAGTACAAATGAGAGACCAGTACTATGTGTATATGGAAAATCGGTAGCTTATTCAACCTTTGAACAAGATTCAACTGATGCAAATATCACTATAGATAAGAGTTTAGGCTTGAAGTGGTATAAAAGTACTAAAAAGTTCTCAATTAAAGACGATAATGCTTCTAACTATTGTAGTAGTTTGGGTTCTGATTGGAGTCTGCCAAATATAAACGAATTAAGAAGTTTGGTTGATTATGCAAAAAAAGAGTTACCTTCCACAATTTTTTCACAAAGTGTGGGAAAAATATGGTCTAAAACACCTTACTCAAATGGTGATGGTAGTAGTAATTATTACCTAGATTTAGATCAAAATTTTACGATAGATAGTGAAAAAAAAGTTGAAAAGCTAAGTGTTACATGTGTGCAGAGATAATTAATATCTAAGCTCAATCTATGTAATATTGTGTTACAGAAGTAAAAAACTAATAAAAAAAGGAATATCCTATGAAAAAAAGTCTAATTTTAACATCTCTATTGGCGGCATCAGTACTATTTACAGCGTGTGGTGGCGGTGGTGGTGGCGGTGGTGGTGATGATAAAAAATCACCAGTAGACGGAAATAAGCCTGTGATTAAGTCACCAAGTGATTATAGCATTGTTATAGGTGCTGATAAACTAAAGTCTTTTACACTAACAACTGGAGAAAATGTAATACATCCTTCTGGTAATCCAGCTTTTGAATTTAAAGTGGTTGATGGAACTGTATCTGCTTTAAATAAAAATACTGGTGATATTTTGATGAGTGCAACTGGAGCAAGTTCTATAAAGGTGACTGCTACAAGAGTTGCTGATGATGGAACAGTATCAAATGTTACGAGTGACCCATATACAATCAATTTTACGGCTGCTCCAGCAAATGTAGTTGCTAAAAAACCGATAGCTACTGGTGGAGCAAATGATCCAGCTTCAAGTGTTGTTAGAACTTATACTAAAAATGCTAATGGATTAGAAAATGTAACAGGTCCAAATGGTCTTATTTGGGGAGATAATGTAGTTAATGCAAAACCAGATACTAAGTCATATCTCGATGCTGTTGATTTTTGCCCAAGTATAGCGGGGGCTGGTTTTAGACTTCCTACTCTTGATGAGATGCTAGATCTTATAGATTACTCTAAAGCTCCATATAGTGCAGCTACTGATCAACCGATGATTGGTGGAGCAGGTAATGAATTTGAACATAAAGACCTTATCAATGTTTGGGTAGAAAAAAAGTTTGAAAAATCTATATTTGTGAGTGAAAATGCAGGTACAATGACGTACAATAATGATGGTTCACAGTTAGCTGTAAGATGTGTAAAAGGTGATAGATCTGATGCACCACATGTTATATATAGTACATTGGCTGGTCTTTCTGTTGATCTTAGTACTGGATTAGAGTGGGCTAAACCTTCACCAACTACTATGAAAGCAGCAGCAGGTGCAACATATTGTGCTGCTCTTCCAGTTGCGGCAGGTGCAAATTATAGAATGCCAACTATAAATGAACTTAGATCGGTTATAGAGAGTGGTACAGTTGCACCAGCTATAACAGGTGGAAATAGACAACTTATTTCAAATACTCCGTATGTTGATGCTAATGGTACAGCAGGTGGAGCAGCTGGAGATGCAAACTGGATGCTTGTACTTAAAGAAGATGGTACTATAAGTATTGGTGCTGGTAATGATGCGGTTAGTATTAATTGTGTAAGAGATCTTCCATAGGAATTTAAACTATAACTATATTGGTAAAAGCATTTTAGCTTTTGCCGATATAAAAACAAAAGGAACTTTTATCTCTCATATGAAATCTATATATCTTATAATCTTGTCTTTTTTTATCGTAAGTTGTGGCAGTACTAGCTCTTCTAATAGTCAGAAATTTGCCATTAGTTCAAATTCAAACTCACATACTGTTGTTATTGGTATGAAAAAAGATGTACAGCTAAAATCAAATAGAGCGGGAAGTAAGTTTGATGTTAGTTCCAATCCAAATAACTCCACAATTGAGATAAATAAGATTAGTGGTGAGCTTATTTATAGATCATCAACTGTTGGTTTGATTGATCGTATTGGTGTTGTTGCTATAACAAAAGATGGAAAAAAGAGCGATCCTTTAACTTTGATATTTAAGACTATATCAGATGATATACAACCTACAAGAAAGATTTTAAAAACTGGAGCAGATGATGGTGGCTTTGGAGAAAATAGAAGTTTTACTAAAAATGAAGCTGGGGATATTGTGGATTCTTTTGGCTTAGTATGGGCTCAAAAAAGTGATAAAAAGATAGATGAAGCTAAAAGTTACATCTCTTCTGAAAATAAATGTTTCGTATTAAAAGCAATAAATAAAGACTCAAACTGGAGATTGCCAACTTCTGATGATGTTTTAAATCTTATTGATTATTCAAAAGTATCTGGTAAAAATATGTTAGATCCACTTTTTTATGATCATAATCTTACATATACTTGGGTTGATTCAGATATGCAAAATGCAAAAATCATCTCATTTGACAATGCATTGATTGCAAATGTATCTTTGTATGATAGGCAGCAAAAATATACCTCAAGATGTGTTAATGCTCCTGTAAATAATAGTGAGCATATAGTATCAACAGATAGAGGAAATGAAATAACATATGATTTTTCAACAGGGCTTAGTTGGAGTCCTATAAGTGAGCAAAGAAGAGTTATAGACGATTTAAATCAGACTGCGGCACAGTATTGTGCAGAGTTTCAAAACTCAAGTGGATGGAGACTTCCAAATATAAATGAATATCGCTCAATCGTAGAAAACGGAGTAGTGAGTAACTTTATAACAAATGGAACAACGGTTTTAATATCGGCAACAGTATTTAATGATAGTAACCAAACTGCAAGAAAAGCAAACTATGCTATGTATCTGATAGAAGATGGTTCAGTTGGTTTTGGGGCACAATTTGCTGATGAGTTGTATGGTATAACTTGTGTAAAAAGTAGATTTTAATTTAAACTAGTTAATTTTTTATCTGCTTTCTTTAATTAATCAAATATATTTTAGTTGAAAAAATCTGATTTATAATCATAACAAAAGTAATACTTTTATACAATAGTAATGTATATATAAAAAATATTACTTAATTAAGTTGTTTTATTTTTATTTTAGGGGGAATGGTAGTGGCTTTATGAAAACAATAAATTTCTTAACTGGTAATTTTATACCAGAAAATTGTGCTGGAACTAACAGAGTATTGTCATTAGTTGACTCTCTTGCCCAGAGATATATTGTAAATATTATATGCATCACAGAAAAAGGTAAGCCTCAAAAAAACTCTATAATTGAATATAAGGATAATGTAAATATTTATTATATTGATCAAAGATCTTATGATGGAGAAAAGTTTTATACTAGAGCATTACACGAAATATACTATTCTGCAAAATTAGCATTAAAAGCAAATAAATTACCATCAGATATAACTATAGCTACATCTCCTCAAATGTTTATTATCCCAAATGTTGCTTTGATAGTTAGAGGAAAAAAGATTCTAGATGTTCGCGATTTGGTATGGGATTATATAGAAGAGACATCTTTGTATAAAAGATTAGTTAAAAAATCTATAACTGCTCTTATGAAGTTTACAATAAAGCCATATGATTATGTTACTGCTACCAATGATCATGAGATAAAGTGGCTTAAAGAGAGTGTTTCAAATGTTAATGTACTTAGAGTATCAAATGGTATTGAAGGTGATACATTTTCAATATTAGATAACTTACAACATAAGCCTACTGAAAAATTAACAATAACTTATATAGGAAATGTTGGGATAGCTCAAAATATAAAAACTCTTATTGAAGCAGCCAAAGATTTGGAAAATGTTCAGGTAAATATTGTAGGTGATGGAAATAGATATAAAGTTCTTAAATCATATGTGCATAAAAATAGAATCGAAAATGTAGAATTCTTTGGTCGTGTATCAAGAGATAAAATGATTGATTTTTATCAAGAGAGTTCTGTTTTGTTTGCACAGCTTGATGAAACATTTAAGGCGGCAATGCCTTCAAAGCTTTATGAGTATACTTCAACTGGACTTCCTATTATTTATGCTGGTGTTGGAGTTGCTAGAGATTTTGTTGATGGTTTAGAAAATAGTACAACAATAAACCCTGGAGATATAGAAGCACTAAAAGTTGCTATAAAAAAATATCAAAATGATAAATTTGGTATATCTGTTAAAAATAGAGAGTTAATTCAAAAAAACTTTATAAGAGAGACACAAAGTTTAAAAATGGTCGATTTAGTTGATGAATTAATTCAAAAGGGAGACGGAAATTGAATATTTTAGTTACAGGTGGGGCAGGGTATATAGGTAGTCATCTTATTAAGCAACTTGGTGAAAATACGGATCATAACATAACAATATTAGATAATTTAGTTACAGGTTTTGAAGATTCAATTCTTTATGGCAAGTTTATAAATGAAGATTTGAGTAACTTTGATAAAGTTGATAAAATTTTTGAAAATAACTCATATGATGCTGTAATTCACTTTGCTGCTAGTTTAGTAGTTCCAGAGAGTGTAACAGATCCATTAAAATATTATTTAAATAATACATCAAATACAGCAAATGTTATAAAGTGTTGCATCAAACATAATGTAAATAAGTTTATATTTTCTTCAACTGCTGCTATCTATGGAGAACAAGAGGGTGATAAGATAGTTGTTACAGAAGAGAGTCCAACAGGTGCTTTAAATCCATATGGAACAAGTAAGCAGATGAGTGAGATGATATTAAAAGATGCATCATTTGCACATCCAGAGTTTAAACATGTAGTTTTGAGATACTTTAATGTTGCTGGTTGTTCAGTAGGTGGAGAAATTGGTCAAAATACTGTGAATGCAACAGTACTTGTAAAAGTAGCAGCTGAGACTGCTGCTGGATCTAGAGAGAAGATGTACATTTTTGGTGATGATTATCCTACAAAAGATGGAACTTGCATTAGAGATTATATACATGTTCAAGATTTAGCAACTGCACATATTGATGCACTTAATTATCTTGAAAATGGTGGAGATAGTGATCTATTTAATTGTGGATACGGAGAGGGTTATAGTGTTTTGGAAGTTATAGATACTATGAAAAAAGTAAGTGGAAATGACTTTGAAGTTTTGATGCAAGGAAGACGAGAAGGTGATCCTTCGGCATTAATTGCTAATAATACAAAAATCACTAATGCTCTAGGATGGACACCAAAATATAATGATATTGAACTAATCTGTAAAACCGCCTATGAGTGGGAAATGAAGAGAAAGTAGGAATATGAAAAAAATAATGTTGGTATTTGGAACTAGACCTGAAGCTATTAAAATGGCTCCTTTAGTAAAAGAGTTTCAAAAGTATCCAGAAAATTTTGAAACCATAGTTTGTGTAACTGCACAGCATAGAGAGATGCTTGATCAGGTTTTAAATCTGTTTGAAATCACTCCTGATTATGATTTGGATATTATGAAACCAGGTCAAAATCTTTATGAAGTTACTTCAAATATTCTTTTAGGTTTGCAAGGTGTTTTAGAAGAGGCAAAACCAGATGTGATTTTGGTTCACGGAGATACAACAACAACATTGGCAACTTCATTGGCCGCATTTTATCAGCAGATTGCAGTAGGGCATGTTGAAGCTGGTCTTAGAACTGGTGATATCTACTCTCCATGGCCAGAAGAGGGCAATAGACAAGTTACTGGACGATTAGCAACTTATCACTTTGCTCCTACTTCGCAGAGTGGTGATAACCTTTTACGTGAGAATATCAATACTGCAAATGTACTTGTAACTGGTAATACTGTTATTGATGCATTGATTAGTGTAGTTGAGAAAATCAAAAATGATAGTGAGTTAAGAAACAGTCTAAAATCATTGGTTTTAGATAAAGGTTATAAAGTAGATGACTCTAGAAAATTGGTTTTAGTTACAGGACATAGAAGAGAGAATTTTGGACAAGGGTTTTTAAATATCTGTTCGGCATTAAAAGAGTTGGCTTTAAAGTACCCAAATAGTGATATCGTATATCCTGTACATTTAAATCCAAATGTACAAAAACCTGTTAATGAAATTCTCTCAAATGTCGATAATGTTTATCTAATCGATCCGTTAGATTATGAGCCATTTGTCTATTTGATGAGTGAATCATATTTTATTTTAACAGATAGTGGAGGGATTCAAGAAGAGGCACCAAGTCTTGGTAAGCCTGTACTTGTTATGAGAGATACTACAGAAAGACCTGAGGCACTAGAGGCTGGAACGGTTAAACTTGTAGGAACAGATAGTAAAAAGATTTTGGCTGAATGTTGCAATCTTTTTGAGAATAAAGAAGCTTATCAAGAGATGTCAAAATCTCATAATCCTTATGGAGATGGTAATGCTTGTGCGAAAATAGTTAGATATTTAAAGGAAAAATAAGAATGATTGATATGGGAAAGATTTGTGTTATTGGATTAGGATATATTGGATTACCTACTGCATCACTTCTCGCAAATAGAGGGTACAAAGTACATGGTGTAGATGTTGTTCAAGATACTGTAGATATTATCAATGATGGAAGGATTCATATTGTTGAGCCAGATTTAGATACATTTGTACACTCAGCTGTAAAGTCTGGAAATTTAAAAGCGGATACAAAACCAGTTGAGTCTGATATATTTATTATAGCTGTTCCTACTCCTTTTAAAGATGACCATGTTCCAAATATTGATTATATTATAAGTGCTACAAAGGGAATTGCATCATATGTAAGACCTGGAAATATAGTTATATTAGAGTCAACTTCACCTGTTGGTACAACAGATATAATGGAGCAAACATTAAAAGATGAAGGTGTTGATGTAAGTGAAATCTACTTTGCTCATTGTCCAGAAAGAGTATTGCCTGGAAAAATTATGAATGAGTTGGTCCACAATGATAGAATAGTAGGTGGAACAACAAGAGAAGCTACTGAGAAAACTGCAGAGTTTTATAAAACATTTGTTTCAGGAGAAGTTTTAAAAACTGATGGAAGTGGTAATTTAGCTTTTACTAAAGCTATTGATTTGGTTGTTAATAAAACAGGATTAGTAAATGGTGATTTACTAAAATATGATGCTGCTAATGATAAGCTTATTAAAGCTTCAACAAGTACAATTCAGGTTATAGAAATAATTGGTATGCGGACAGGTAATGCAACATTTTGAGATGGTGATACTATTAATTTTCCAGTAAAATCTAATAATGCTAATTTTATAGAAATAAGATTTAGAGAAAATGGTGGGTCACAAAGACAATTTACTGAAACTGTACAGGTTAATACTGGTCATAATGAACATTTTTTAGCATCACCATTTGATACTTGGCATGCTGAAGGTAAAATTATTTCAAAAGGTTCTGCAAATACACAAATCCAATTTTGGGATTGAAATATGGATGCAGTTGTTATTGGAGTTATTGCAAAAAAGAGAACTTTAATCAAAAGGATTAATTAATTAAATCATATATTATTAATAATAATCTAAATTTTTATGAAAAAAATAAATAATAAAAGAATCATTTTAACTATTATTACCATTTTTTTATTAACTCTTGTTTGAATTGCTTCAGCTAGAGTTATAAAAGCA
>JAUTBQ010151997.1:0-13864 GCA_032361185.1 Lepetodrilus ovalis | reverse complement strand
GTTTCCTCCTGCCCTAAACTGACAAGTTGTGATGTTAGTGAAAAATTCTAGAAAGCGACTATAAACCCCATTACAAATAAAAAATCAAAACAAATATGATTATGAAAATTATAGTAATATTTGTCGGGGGGGGGGGGGCGATTTGCCATGTGGTGATTGGCTTGGGGGCTGCAGCCACAAGACCCTAGGCTTGTTTTCTGCTAAAATCACAATTGTACCCTGCTATGGCTGTATTACTACCACTACTACTACAACTACTAAAAACAATAATAATGATGACAATATTAATAATATATTAGTACTGGTAGTAATAATAATAATAATAATAGAAATAATAATAATCATAATGATGATAATGATGAAAATAAGAATAATAATAGTAGTAAAAATATAGGTATTAGACAAATGAAGCAAAATATCATTCAATATTAATGTTAAAAACATAAAGCTAACCCCATTTTCAGGCGTGGCCAAGCTGTCAAACAATCTGCACAGAGAACTAACTCCATTCAGTTCTGGGATTGGAATCAACTCTTTGCAGTTTGCTTTCTTGAAGTCCAATATCTTTACAACAAACTTGTCAAACATCCTACGCAGTTCTTCAACGAGGGTCTGAAAATATGAACAGGTAATGGCATCATAAAGGCAATGTTGAATGTCATTCAAAAAATGAAAACAATAATTAAACTATATTCATGCATGAAAGCATGCTCAAAGCGCTACATTAGATTGCGATTGAAGAGTATTGTGACTGAAGAGATTTATCCACCGAACTGTGTTGTGTCTGGACGGTTACCTACCTTCTGTTGTTTCTTCATTAGCCACGACTCAAAGTACGGCTTCCAGCCCAGGTCCTTGTAATCAGCGTACACCATCCCAGTACGTGAGACTGTTGCCGGCGACGCGACTGCAAGGTCCTCGACCTCGAACAACATAGACACCTGCTCCGGCATCGAGATACGCTCTCCGTTAATCAGTGTCAGAATCTTGTTATCATCCATGACAGAGTTCATGCTCTCGATCCACAGAGTATCCACGGGCCCATCAAACACGATCCATTTCTCCTCGAGCTTCTCATCTGTTGGAGAGACGACAGTCATATAGAATCTCACTGCTAAGTATCGTAATAGGAAGCTGTAGTATATGGGTAGGAAAGACGACAATAATTAAATACATGGCAACCACACACAACACGATCTTTTGTCATATATCAGTGTGACAAGGATTTCAACCCTGCAGTATACTGGGGCATTTCCTGAGCTATCTGTTACGTTTGGAATTACACTATTTTCAGACAGTTTTGCTGGAAATGTTAGAAGTAGGTTCAGCGTCATCTACATGTACGTAACTACATCTGCGTGGACATCAGCGTACCTGCACACGTCTGCCTCATCACGCTGGACATGACTCCATCCGTCCACTCATTGGTGTTCAGGTCAAACTCTCCGTACAGCTCCCCGAGAGACAGAGCTTTAGGATTCAGTGGGTAGTCCTGTGGAGGTAAATATACAATGACGGAATCACCAACTGCTTGTTGTTGCCAAGTATTGCAATAGAAAGTTTGCAGTATGCTTGAGTATTTGAATGTCCTACAAACTGTAGCATTACATATTATGTGCAAACAGGTGAAGGAATGTTGCCAGTGCTTATCGTTGGTAAGTATCATAATAGAAAGTTTGCAATATACATGTACAGTTAGACCCCGTTATTACTGTCTTTGTTGTACCACTTTCTCTGCTTACCGGTCAACTTTTAATCATTACAGATTTCCTGCTATACACTTTAACTCAATGAATGATTGATCTGATGATCTGGTTGGTTCGCATACCGGTCAGATTTTAACCAAAACAGAAGTGTCCAGTATAATGGGGTCTGACTGTAGTTTGTGTGTTTTGATAGAACTAAAAAGTAGATTTTTACTCGTGGAAAAGTATGAATAATCTCGCCAGGAGATAACGAATGGTTACAATCTCGCCTTGACGTAACAAATTGAACCAGGCAATCTGACCTCCTACACAAATAAACATCCCCCATTCAAACATATGTAATAACAGTGCTGACTACACTTACTAAACACCCACAGGTGGCCTTGACCTTACCCTGACATGCTGGAATGGTTCTCCTTCCTTGTTCAGTCTTGACATGGCCGCCTGCAGCGTCCTCCAATAGACCGTCTTACCCGCCTGTGTACTGCCCACTATCATCACTGCGTGTCGCGATGACTTCGTCTCATACAGCTGGATGATCTTCGTCACTGTGTGGGGGTTCACCTGAAGATTGGCTTCCTTCAATTCCTTGCTGATGGCTGTCTTGAGCTAAATAATTTAGAAGCAATGAATTCCAGTCAATTCTGCTGCTATGATGATGATAAATGGCATTATGATTATGATCATATAGGTATTTATTTATTTAATATTTATTTATTTATTTTGATGATGATGAGTTTGATATTAAGGTTAATTATGATGCTGCTGCTGCTGCTGAATAATGATGATGATGATGAAGATGATTATGATGATGATGATGATGATGATGATGATGATGATGATGATGATAACAGATATTCGACTACCAACCGTGGAATAGTCCACCACAGGCGTCTCCACACCTGGGAAGAGATCAGACATGATTCCATTGAAGAGTGGCAGATCAACAGCTGTCAGCTTAGCGATGTTCATGTCCTTCATAGATAGCAGCAAAATCTGGAATAGGAAAGAAACGCTAAGCTATTAACATCAGCTTCTGTTAATAGTGTTGTTAAAGTTGTTCAATCACCTTTCAATTTCATGCAAGAGTGTGGACATTCTAATAGTACTATGTTCCCTGAATTTGTGAACAAAACCTCCAGTTGAGCATGAGTTTCTACTCAAAATGTGACATAATCAAATGGTAAGATTAGCTAAATAAATAAAATATATAAATGATTTTTATTCTCCTGTCAGAATTAGAAAGAACTATTTTTATCTCGGAAAGCTGGATGCTTATAGTCATTGAGTTGTCGTTGTCAGTAATAAATAGTTTACAATATAACATAATAGTTAGCTTAATGTTCAACTGCTTCTTAGCCTATGGAATGCCTCGTGGTGGCACATGGTCCCGTCCAATGCACGGTTGACCTTTCAGGTTGAGGTTAAGCACGCTAGAGCTCGGCCAATACTTGGGTAACCGAGAGCCTGAGAGTATCTAGGATTCGTTCCTGCCCACGCTGAGACATAGGTTGCAAAACTTGTGTTGTCACCTTAGGCAGGTGCCTTAGTTCGAAAATGCCTCTGTTCACCCAGCAGAGAATGGGTACCCAGAAGGATGAGATGGACATGTGAATGATAACCTTGTAGCGCCTTAAATGGCAGTTTGGGTTGTATACTCCCCAGGGAGTTGAGAAGGAATTGAGTGCACACACATCAATTGACCGGGGTAATATGATGCACCTGTGAGCAGCCTAGCTGGAACTCGGCACTATATAAATAGATTATATATATATATATATATATATATATACTTGTAAATTGTTTTTTTTTCCTATACATAATACCTCTCCACAATCCTACCTGTATGTTTATCCCAGCCAAATATCTCATTCCTATTTTCTCGTCACTGTTTTGTACTTCACATAAATCATCAATAATCCTATCACATAATTGTAAGCGGATCAACACATGGACAAAGCTCACCAGAGATGGAGAAGCAACAATTGTATCTACTCATCCTATCTGTGAGTATTTTCTCATGTTAATCCATCATCGGCCCTCGACAACTCAGAATCTACAGTGTTATCAACACATGGACTGACAATGATCTATTGATTGAGGAGAAAACATTGATTTTTTCTTATTAAGAGTTAACATTTGTACTTACTCAGTAGGGCAGTGTCTCCTTGAGATAATGAAGTATCCTTTAACAAGGTTATCTACAGAAGTGAATCCTTGAGGTGCAGTTATAGCATTGAATCCCTTATATATTAGTGAAGTTAGCAATAGCAATGTATGGAGTGATGCTTAGCTATAGCAGTGAATCCTTGAATGATGTTTGAACATAGCAGTGAGTCCTTGAATGACATTTAGCAATAACAGTGAATCCTTGAATTGGGTTTAGACATAAATGTACATGTAGCAGTGAATCCTTGAATGAGGGTTGGCCATAACAGTGAATCCTTGAATGACGTTTAGTGATAGCAATAAATCCTTGATTGATGTTCAGCTATAGCAGTGAATCCTTGAATGAGGTTTGGCCATAACAGTGATTCCTTGAATCACATTTTGTGATAGCAGTAAATCCTTGATTAATGTTCAGCTATAGTAGTGAATCCTTGAATGAGGTTTTGCCATAACAGTAAATCCTTGAATGATGTTTAGTAATTGCAGTAAATCCTTGATTGATGTTCAGCTATAGCAGTGAATCCTTGAATGAGGTTTGGCCATGACAGTGAATCCTTGAATGAGGTTTGAATATAGCATTGAAACAATGAATTAGGTTTGACCATAACAGTGAATCCTTGAATGAGATTTGAATATAGCAGTGAATCATTGAATTAGGCTTAGCTATAGCAGTGTCGATCAATTCTTGAATGAGTTTTGGCAATAACATTAAATCCTGAAATGAGATTCAGCTACATGAATGACATCTTGAGTGAGTGTTATATACGGTAATGATTAATTGAATGAGCTTCAGATATAATAGCATTGAATCCTTGAGTGAAGTTTAGGGCCTTGCAATTGAGTTTTAGCAATGCTGTACTACTGAACAAGCCCCCTTAGCCCCCTTAAGGCAAGCCTAGCTATGTACGTACCAGGAATAGTGAAGGATCCTTATGAGAGGTTTATCCACAGCACTGGGTCCTAGAGTGAAGTCTAACTATAGCAATAGCTAGGTCCTCCAGTGAAGTCGAGCTATAGCAACTCCTGAAGTTTTCACATACATGTACGTAGATCCACACCAATACATACATGTATGTATACACACCTCTACTCCCGTACAGGGAAATCAATTGCTGTGACCTGGTTATGATAATGAGGCTGTGGTGAGCCTGCTCTGACCGTGGTGTTCAGGTGTACACTTACCATACTTACCCGCTGTCACAAACAAGCATTCAATACCTAAGCCCTGGACGGACCTCATAATAGAAGATCAGACTTTCATTTGATATGTGCTGCTTTGACCGGCGGCAACAATAGGGAAGGATCTGGTTATGAGAATATATATCACAAAACATGTTTGGGTATTGATATCACTGGGAGAAGTGTCCGTACTTGAAGCTCCACTCTCAGCTTATGGAACTCTTCTACAGGTAGACAGATATATGTTGAATACTCCCCAGGGAGTTGAGAATGAGAAATTAGAGCACACTGATCCATTGAGCAGGTAATACAGCACTATCAGCTTGTTTTTGTGATACGATTTGATGCAATATATATAAACATTATTAATAATAATATTATCTTCATTGAGTTTTTAAAGATATTAATAGAAAAAGTATAGTCCAAGCAATCCAAAAAGCATTAGATTTTCATTTACAAATCCTTAAAAGTATAAATCATCACTGGCTCATGCTATGGATGCAAGGCTATCACCATGATCACCTGATATTACATCTGATATTACATGTATGATGTGTACGCCACATGTCAGCTATCTATCATGGATATACAGAGTGACAATGACTCACAGTAACTACATCAATCACAATGTATACTACATTCTGTGCATTGGCAACATCTGTGTAGACTTGCATCACTGCTAGCTGATGCTTAGTACTCTAGATCTAATGGATAAATTGCATACATACCACTACATATTATTTTATTAAAAAAATGATTGCTTCACAAGTTTACCTCTTAAAGCAAGTGAAGATGTTTAATAGAGCGAGGGTTTGTATTGAGCTGAAGGCGTAGGTTTTTAAAATATTTTACATACCAAAGACAAAACTATTTTGTGATAAACATAGAATGATTCTTAAACTATTAAAAGAAATAATTTTTCTCAACATTCAGTGTGTGTACCCCAGGGCATTTGCAGTCAGATGAAAATTAAGTAGACTAAATTTAACATTTTTCTTATTCAATAATAGTACAGTGTATATGTATATGGCAATTAATGCATGAAGGCCAACCCCCTTTGTGAATCAAATATTCCAACAAACATGATTAAAGCTATATTGAACATACGGTACATATCTTAAAGAGCATACTCACACAATCTTGATTAAAGCTATACTGAACATACACATTTCTAAGAGCTGCTCGATCACATACGTTTTTCACATCCTTGAATGCTGTTCAACTAGTGTGGATACCAGGTAAGAGACTGAAGTCAGTTCAACGCAAACTTATGCCTAAAGCTACAGGAACACCTTGAGTCGACCCAATAAGTGTTAGGCCACCACTTAGATACATATCGGACATAAAGATTATAATCAACATACAAAATCAATAACAATGACACTAATGTGGGGGGGTCATACTATGAACTGTAAGTGGAATCTACTGTAATCAAAATTACCAGCCTCTTGTAGAGCTTCAAGACAAACTCAACTAGTAGGTATTTTTCTTATCAGTAGATGTATCTTCCTCGAGGCAAGGCAAGGGTTATATGTAGAGCAAGACTGAGGCTTAAGTAATATACCAGCTTCCCACGTCAATTTCAACTTTGATGAGAAAGCTGATTTTCGACTACATAATAAAACATGTTAACAAAAGTCCATGTGGTTACAGCTTGACTGAACAACTTTAATATGAACAAATATAAATGAGAACACACTCGAACAGATAGCATTATAACTGTATGAAAAGCTTAGCAAAACATACTACTGTTTGAAGTGTCTGTATCCATATAGGGATGAGAATGAAAGAGAAATCACTGAATCATATCAATTTAACATTTCACAAAGAAATACATTAAAGATGCCACCAAATAATTTATCTAAAATATGTAAGAAAAGAAGAAAGTCAACAATACCTTCATAATGCTATATAAACAGAACAGTCTTGACTGTGCAAGTCTTTAAATTAACTTCCCAGAACATAAAAATATTTTCCTTGACCATGAGACTACTACTTCCCAGTGTCAACAACTGCGGAAATGTGTGAGGAACAAGTTTAGGAGGCGGCTACCTTCTCTCCCAGCAGCCTTCACCCTGGCAGCAGAAATAGACCACTAATCAACAAAGAAACCCTGTGGGGCTTGAGAGTTGTCAGAAGTTTAGAATAGACACAGAAATCCAGTGAAAAAACACAAGCACGTATAGCAAACTGTAAGATGAAAAGGTAGGACACATACCAGAATGAAATTGTGTGAGCTTCTCAGGAGACTGGAGGCTAGCTCATCACCAATACACCCCTTTAGAAGATTGTACGTGTACAACAGAGCCACCCAGCTTTATTGTGTCACCTTTCTGGTGATAAATTGAGAAAGCTTATGTTACACCCAATCGTGGAGATATATTAAACTTGCATGTAATGGGAAACTGACCTCGACATCAAATCCACTTGACTTGATAAGAACAGGCTTCCATTGAAGAGTAAACCCAATGTGCTTAGTATAAAGATTATCATAAAGTCATTTAGAGTACTAACTAATTAATGCGAGACATAGATCATAGTTTGAATGTACTGGTGATGGATGTGATATTCAAATCTCACTTATGTTGCAATACGTTAATATTGATGATGGTATGGTCTAATCTCTGTGTTGTCTAATTTCTGAGTGATCTAATCTCTTTATTATCTGGATCCAGGTATCTGAAATATTGTGTCAACAACCACATAAGATAGGCTGATTTCCAGGCCTATTTAGCAGGGGATGTCACAGTAAAGACAGTGGAGGGATAACGACAAGTGGAGAGTGACAGACAGTTTCATTAATATCTAAAATATGATGTCGATGAAATGACAAGGATATAAAAAATTATTCATATATCCTAAAGTGGATTAGATCACAGGAATAAAAGAAATAATATCTCTTAAAACATTACTTTGTTAATAATAATACATGTAATAGCAATAATAAGAATACAAATAATAATAAAACACATATACATTGCATAAGTTCATGTGTAATGCATGCTCAAAATGCATTTAAGAATTAAAGTTTATAAGGAATATTTTAGAATAATATTAGACAGAATTTCTGCTTCCTACATGGTTATGCTAAACCCGTTTTCCTACAATTTATTGACAGTGTCAGTAAGTACTTATCATGTAACAGGAATATGATAAAGCTAGTATAAATGAAGGACATATGTTCAAATACAGGTTTTAGCATGAGGCTTTATATTAGGAAATCCTTGGAAGAGGCCACGTAACGTGTTAACCCACGGACATACACAGACATAGACAGTTTACAGGAAGGGGAAGACAGAGAGCCTCGTCTAAGTCCTGGTGCTGGCGTCTAAGTCCTGGTGCTGGCGTGTAGCTAGGGATGCTCTTCAGAAGTGTGTTAGCACGGCTCATGTTCTCTACTGCTGACCCCGCAGCCGCACCCCCCAGGTGTGGACCCAGAGAGACCAACACCCACACTACCGACTGAGACCAACAAACTCACTGTTACGAAAATAGCCGACGATATACATGTATGCCCTGTCCTTGTTAACATGGCCAAAGAGATTCAAGCAATGTTTTCGGATTTATTTTGTAAATACTTTTTTTTTTAATGATGTTCTTTTAATTAAAAAAATTAGTCTCTATATTTGTCTTTAACTGATCTAAAATGTAAGAATAAATCATAAAAGAAAGGTTATGGAAACAACTGTTAAATCTTTCACAAAGCTATCTATGTCTGCTTACCCAGCAGATAATGGGTACCCATAAGGATGATATCCTTTTAGTGCCTTGAATGACAGCTTGGTTTGTATACTCCCCAGTGAATTGACAAGGAATTGAGGGCACACAGATCCAATGACCGAGGTAATAATGTAATGCTATGAGCAAGCTTTGACGCTTGGATTTTGTGCAATATAAGTGTGCACTATTATGATATGTACTGCACCTATAACATATTAATTTGCCATACTGCACATTTATAAATGTGTAGAAAAAATAAATAGCACCTTGACCTTTAACATGCCCTTTGACTATTATGAGTATGAATTACAGAAGGAAACATTGGTACACATTTTATTGCTGCCTGAATAAGGATTATAAAAGGAGATGGCAATCAAAGTTTACCTGTGCATATCTCTCACTATGGTCTCTATACACATCAATATCTCAACCAGCTCCTGGTATTTACACAGCACGAGTAGATCTACGCCATACATAGGTGACATAACTCCAAGCCACGACTTGAGTACTATTTATGATTTCAACCTTACGTGTGCAGTGAATTGTGCGATTTGTCAAAAAAAAAGAAGAAAGAATATTCATGAAAAACCATGGGGTTCTGAATTAACATATTTTAACGTACTTATTGACATCACTATATAGCTAAGATATAGAGTGCATATGTCATGCAGAACTTAAACTACATTCAGCGAGAGTATTTTGCATTAAATAAAGATGTCACAATAAATCTGGAGGTTGTTAAGGCATAATAGCCCTATAATGGAAAGTACAGAAAAAAAGCCATTTTTATGATGTTCGAAAGGCTTACCTCTCATGCTACGTATATGGTGTAGTCATCAATATATCTGATGTCGCTGGCTATGACCTTGGCAGTGTACCGCGCTGAACATGGGTGAAATTGCCCCTGGTGTCCAGAATACAATGGTAATGGGGAACAAAATCCCCCCTCCTACGCCCCCAAACAACTCCATGAAAAGGCCGGTCAGTGTTGCGGGATTACAGGAGAAGTACGGCTCATTACTCAGAGGAAATGATACGAGTGTCATTAAGAATGAGAGAAATAAGGAGTTTTAATCCCATCAAGGGGGACTATCAAACAAAATTGTGGATTTATTATTTTTCAATTTGAGCTTAATTTGGTTCACTTGTGAAAATAAAGATAACAATCCAACAAAAAGCATCACAGAACTGCCTCTTGTAAGAATTCTTGTACCATAGATCTACAAATACAATTAATCATAAAAGCCATTTTCATGTTTTATTTAATTTTCAAAAGAGCATTTATTGTTGTCCAGGACATCGTTTCTTGAAGCTGTCATATATTAAGGCATCATAGCACTCCCATCACAACCTAAATACATGTCGATCATACACTTTCGAAAACGCTATACTAGATACAAGAACTTAGAGAAATTATACTCTGACTGACAGCAATTTATGCTAGCCTTGTTTCTGGAGGTAACCAAACATACTTTATAGAGCCGTGATACTAATGAATCGAGTAGGGAGATGGAATGTTATACTGCTTGAAGGTTCCCCGTTGTGTCGAGACCACCCCTATGCCAGTGGAATAATGCACAATGTATTAGATTCTGGGCCGTGGGGTGCACAGGTAAGCTTGATTACAGGTGGATAATGTCTCAGAAATCGGCTCCCAGTCCCCCCATATAGTCTGGACAGACTGGACACTGGCTAGTGTGGTATAGATATCCAATGAGAGGTAGATACATTACAATGCCCGCTGAAGCACAAACATGATCCGTGTGTAAATACTGGATTATATGGTAGCCAATCAATGACACGTGAAACAAATTTTCATTACATCCCCTAAGGGTGGTGTTTTGATGTAAGACTACTTTGATACATGATAGGTAGGGCTTGATCAATGTCGTGTTGCCCTGAGGGTTGGATTACAGATTGTAGCTACTAACTTTGGTAAGGTGCTTATCAGGTAGACATTTACATTCGTAGTGGCTGTCCATTTTGAAAATTAATAAGTAGATTCTGATTGTGTAAATTGATACACTTTCCCTCTTTACCTTCCTTTCCTTTTACTTTCTTCAGGATTAGAAGTAACATGAAATTACCATTGAAAATTATCTCCCTTGACACATCAAGGGAGATAATTTATTCTACAGAAAATTAAAATTATACGTCAACTTAGTTTCCATTATTAAACACAACTAAAGGACAAGAGAAACAAATGAACAAATCCTTTAAACACGCTCAGATTCAAACTGATCTTTATAACACTGTCCAGGATACAAAATTCAATAACAATATTTTTAGCAGATTCAATTAAAGTTACCACTTTCAGATCAAAGACACTGATTGTTAAGCCATGACTTGCAAAACCTAGAAGATATACATCTATCTCATGAGAATCACATAAACACTTGAGAGCACACCTAATTTCCAACCCAATTATTGGACAAGTTTCCTGCCCACTTAAATGTACAGAAGCTACAATGGACCACTGAATGCCTCCAGCAAGACTGTAAGTGTTACGAGGAGGGTTTAAACTGTTCCTATCAGCCAGAGGTGATACGACACTTTAGTTTCATTGTGGCACACTATACATCTCTCTAAGTAACACACGTATAAACAAATACAGTCGAATTCTGTATGCTCTGGGTGAATATTTCAAAATATTTCCTGTTGAATGACGAACTTCAACATATATGAGTGACACATTAGTGTGAATGAGCTGTGCATGAATCAAAGTGTGTAGCATGAAAGTAAACACAAAATTCACCATTAACGTCACATGCTATTAACAACTGTGACTCACTTCTGGGAAGATGCAATTTATTTAAATATCCACTTTTTAACCTCAAAATGGTGACTTTAACTTTGCTTTACTGATTGGAATCTTAGGTATCGCTATGTATACGGTTCCTAACAAGATCACTGATTGGGGTGTTGGCCCAACTTTAGTGTTCAATCAGATTAGACCATATGAATGAACATGTCTGACTATGGTCTGAAAGTTACAGAAGATTGATGAAGGAAACTGAAATTTGATATAGCCAGAGAATGAAAAGTAAGATTATCTAATAAATCCTAAACTTCTAACAGCCAATAGCCCCATTGATACTGTTAGCCAGCCAATCAATTCATGTATCTGAATACAGATCACAATCTTGTAAGGATATATACGGTATGTAATTTCATATTCCTTCAAATAATTATTCATACCATCGATATGATATCCATACCAAGTGCAAGGAATACTGTGCTAGTTGACGCCATGAGTATTTCTTTCATTGATTGTACATCAGGCAATACCCAATACATGAACTACTGGGTATAACATGATGAAAAAAATCTTCACTTCTGCTGTGTGTTCATTTATAGTGAACTTGTGTTATAACTATACAAATGTCACTATAATTTCATTAGGTGAAATATTGGACTATGATATAACATTACCTGTTGCCACTGTGACATATTGACACTGTGACACATCAATATAGCATATGTTGACACTGTGACACAGAATATGTTGACATTGTGACACATCCAAACACACAATGACACATCTAAACATGACATATTGACACATCAAGATAGCATATGTTGGCACTGTGACACATGAAGACACACTGTGACACATCAAAATATGACATGTTGACACTGTGACACAGAATATGTTGACATTGTGACACATCAAAACACACAATGACACATCAAAACATGACGTTGACACTGTGACACATCAAGACCGTTCCATCTGCAGGCCATGTTCTTGGGTGTGCATGTTGTTACAACATTTGAAACTTCTGATATTGATGCCAAATTTCCACTAATATTGTCCACATTAATGTAACTCATATTATTTAACTTGATTATTTCACTGATCAGCCCTAGACTGTTAAGTACTGTACTAACATGTGATCTATACCATGTATACTCACAGTAGTGCCTACCACAGGGACATCCAACATTCCGATGGTTTAACATAGCCGTCGACCACACTAACTACTCAATGTCCATAAACAAAATTTGCATACAGTTTCCACTCAGCATAACCTCTCTTCACTGCGGGCACTTGAAATGTCTCAACAGATCAAACAAATTGATAAACATTGGTTTGAACTTTTAACATTTGTCTATTTAAAAATCATCCTCATTCACATTTACATATACAGATATTTACATATACAAATAATGGAGTGATGTTTAATATAGTTCCTTGGACAGATGGCAAATTGACTAGATCAAAGCTGCATGTCCATAAGTCCATCTTGTCCATACTGTCCATACATTGAAGCCATTCCCCAGTGGTACAGGAGCTGTCCACTTCAAAGCTGGACAGTGCGAGCATGACGATAGGTGACATTAAACTGAGTTCACCTCCGATGAGAAGCACTAAATCCTGGTGATAGATTCAATAGAGCTGCCTCCCTATAGACCTGTACTCCCACTGGACAGCACCATCATAAACATGGGGTGGAGGGGTGGGGGGTTCGGATGGGATTGTATAGGTAGTCATCTTGACCAGCAGTCAAATAATGTAAACTGTCACTATTAATGATGTACTGGTCTACCGTAATAAATATATTGTCCATATGCCGATGAACTGGTCAAACCTCTCGTAAATAGTACTTGTTCAGTCAAAAGTTTAGTGTACCTTTCAGAAATGTCCAGTTTGCATTAATCTGGTATCGTATGTCATCAATCGGGAAATATAATTGTGGATTTAAAAGAAAATCAGTTGAGCTACTGGAAATATGTTCATCAATACATTCAGTAGAGGGCTGGGGAGTGATTTGGAATTTAATGATGCTGCAGAATTACTTTAGCCATTTCTGATGAAGTGGGTAGGTTCAACAGGACAAAGAGGCATCAGGGGTTCCCCCGGCAATCAATTGAGATATGCACATTACTTATGTAAATACACATAACAGGAGAGGACTTAGAAAACTGGACAGCTTTTTTCTAATCTATTAAAAAACTTCAAATCAAATGAGAGACACATTGGCTACCGGTAATGGTTAAATGAGATTGTCTCACCTGAGAGAGAGAGAGAGAGAGAGAGAGAGAGAGAGAGAGAGAGAGAGAGAGAGAGAGAGAGAGAGAGAGAGAGA
>JAUTBQ010151986.1:0-13864 GCA_032361185.1 Lepetodrilus ovalis | reverse complement strand
AACGTAAATAGTCTCAGACTGAAATTCGTTTGGTCATTATCTAGGTCTATCAACCGTGATTGTATGCCTTTAAACAATTGAATATGGAGTTTAAGATTGCTCTTTCACCCATTTGTGACGATACTTTAAACAAATATTGCTTTGAAAATAATATGCTCATTAGGTCTAGACTTCACTTGAGATGACACTTGTCGACTGAAAACTTTAATTGTCATTTCTATGTTGAAAATAGTCAAATTTGTGTGAAATTTAGTAAGTTATATGCTTCAGACATATGGCTAATCAGTGAAATATAGAAAAACATGACATAGCAACTATGTCACATCTCCATGCAGACATGCCAAATATCAGAATCGTAGCAATAAAATTTATTATCAATATGGCTACTTGGCATCAGATTTCATTAAATTGATCAAGTTCAGACTTTGTGACATCAATGTGACATTTTATCTCAAAACAAAATTATTTTGATACTTCTAGAAAAAGTTGAAATCTGATATATTGTGACAACACATTAATCCAAAGCCCTTAGGGTCTAATCATGCTTTCTCCACAGCTTGATCTATTTCCATTTCAGTGAATATATCACAATCAGAATGAAAGGCAAATCTAGAAATTACAGTTTAATAAATAATTGGATTTCATTTTATCATTTAAAATATATTTATGCTATGCCTCCCAACATATCTAACCATAAATAATATTACACATGGATTAACAATTCAATTACTCTGCATATCTCACTGTAATTTTGTTTCTAATAAAATGCTAAAAAATACAATTCTATTAAGGTTGAATGAATTAGAGCTTAACGATGCAGTGAAAATATCTCCCCTGCACCACGTATGTGCTATTAACCCTCTCCATGCTGCAGGCAACCAGAGATGCCCTAAAGAGCTGCGCTTGTGCATGATCCAGCAGGGAGAGGGTTAAGAAGGTAGCACACGGTTCACTTCAGTATACACGAGGGTACGACCTACACAACCCCCTTAAGGCATACAGGACAGCATGACTTGCGATATTCTATAGGAGGTGTTGCTTTTTACCACTCCATATTTAGTTACTTTTTCACTCGAGTGTGAAAATGAACTAAAACCTGTTAGAAATGCTATCCTTGAATAGAGCAAATTTACTTAGAGCGTTCAACAAATAGCCACTCTGATATTGTATTTTTTTTTCAGCTAAAACATACATTGATATTTTACAATAGTAATAAAAAAAAATTTAAGATGAGTAATATATTAATATTTATACACTCATGCTGAAATCTAAAGTAAATCATAGAAAGAAATTCATGCTACATTTCTTTTTAAATAGCACAATATCAAACATGCATGTTCCCAAATCCTATTTCTAGAAATATTTAATTAAATTCACAAATTAACTATCATTCCTCATAAGAATAAAAATGACAAAGTCTAAAACTATGACAAGTTCAACAAAATTATGTGTAAATAACAGGAAGAGTCATGACCATAATCAATTAATTATCAGATTCATACCACCTTTCTTCCAATCAGAGTGAGTGAGTGAGTGATTATGGAGTTTAACATCACTGCAGGAATCTTTCACCCATTTGCGATAGAAGAGAGACACTACATAAAATGTTTTCTTATTGACACTGTGTGAATTGTAACATAATATACTCAACAAAATTAATTAAGGGCCATTAACTTTTTTGGACGTACCACTTTGGCTCATTACTATTTTAATATTGGAGAATTTCCAAACGTATTATAAGTTTCAGGTATTCATGAAGCAATTGAAAACACATGTTAGACTATGTGGAAGAAGGATGGCACCGGAGTTCCGAAATTTAGGAAAACTCTTCCCCACCAAACATCTACTGGCCCTTAATTTATTTTGTTGAGTACATTATTGTAGAATGCACTGAGATAGTGGTTGCATATCAGTAGCCATCAATAAAATTAAAAATAAACAAACCTTACATTAGACAGAATAACGTGTAAAGAAAATAAACGGAAATTGTGGTGAAAAGTATTCATATTTCAAGGAGACTATTTTTGCAGTTCAAAATATGCTACTAGGGTGTTGGTGTTGTTGATTTTGTTGGTGTTGATGATGATGATGTGAATGGTGGGCCGATGTGTGGGTTGAGAATCAAATAATTAACACATTATGGCCTGACTGAAATGCTAAAAATAGCCATACATACATGCACACAGAAAGTATGTATATAGATCACACATGACACCATTGCATGATACATGGCTTGGAGGAAACTAACAAATTCTAGTGTACATACAATGACTTAACTACAATTACATCACACATAGATACAATAATTTCGCTACAATAATATCAGAGAAGTGCTAACAGGAGGCCATATTAGTATACCTGCTTGTTACAATGAAAGTAGGATTTGCTGGGTTGAAGTTTCCAAAAATAGGATAGGGAATATCACTTTGATCCCTCAAGTCGCTATTTTAACAATAGTGACTTTGAGGCATCAAAATAACTTTTTTTCTTTTTGTGTGACTATTTGTGGACACAACGTGTAATTAATTTTGAATAATAGTAAAATAATAACAATTTACAGAAAATTAAGGTAATCAATATCACTGAATAATTTTCGAGAAATTCCTTTTGAAATATTTTTACAATACAGTATCCATTCAGAGTGGAATATTGATTTATTTTATTTTATTTGTTTCCGAATCAAAATCAAATAACTAGATATTGATCTTCTCATCGTGCGATACTATTAATATATATCTACACCCTGGGATGAAAGAAGGTAATCACTTCTACTAAGAGAACTCTTCACCCCTCCATGAAGCTCTGGTATCTATTAGGTCTCGAGCCCGTATCATTCTCGTATCCATATTTACACTACGAGAGTGCTATGTTCTCTTAGTGGATATTAGAGCATTATGAAAGGGTTGTCTGGCTTGACTACCAACAACAAGCAGGTATAAATATGTGTGAACATCAACAAGATAAGATTACTTATCCAAAACTTACCTGGAGGTATCTCTGCAGTAAATATAAGGGAAAAAAAACAAAACATTAAACTTCGGTATTGTGAGCGTACATATGTTAACACAGCTGTTACAACACACTCTATTAAGCATAGTGCTATATGTATACACAGATAACAATGATATTGCCATTTACTTACTGTCAAAAATTGGATACTACCCATATTAACTCATCCTCGAAGCCCAAGGTACTTATTCCGCAGCACACTCTCCATGCTGTACACCCTGGCACACAGCGAGTAGGGAAAACTTGTGCAATAAATGAAATCTTTTTCCCTAATAAATTCGCTGTAAAAATCTATACAATGAAATAGATGTTATCATTGTTCAGTTTATAGCTCCTCAGATGTGTGCCAGGGTGTATGGCATGGATAGTGAGTGGAATAAGTACCACTGAGATGTGAGGATGATATTAACTATGTTGTCATAACACATGCACAATATCAGCGAACTGGCAAACTGAAAATATTGACATGACACACACAACTATCTAAACATTAAATGAGTTGTTGGACCAAAAAGAAAATGCACGAGGAAAACATTGATGGAAAATAAAACGTGCACCAATACAATAACGTAACAGAAAAGTAAGATCATCTCAACAATAAATGTATAAATCAAATGGTGTTCGGATGGTTAGGTGACCTACATATTCGCTAATAAATATTCCAGATGACCGAAGCTCCATTGTGAAGATGACATAGTCACAAAACAGGTTCCAACCCACTTCAGATAAATTTAATACCTCAGAATGAATTGCTGGTGTTAAAAGTTAATTTCCCCACTATAATGTTCACCAGCAATGTTTCTTGAACAGCATAACTTTTTACCCAATCATTTAAACTATTCTAACAGATAATTTCTATTTATCTAAATAAAATTTCAATATATTTTTTATTAAATGATTTTACCAAAACCACCCATATATTTTTGTGCATGCAAATACATCACCTCCTTTTCAGAATCCCAGAACCAGTTTACCATTGTGTTGGACCTCTATTCTGGTCACCCGTCCCTTGTTAACAGTTATCAGAGGTGACATCCACTGGACCATAGCTTTACACCTTCAGACAAGACTTTTACGAGAAATATTCGGGTCAGTCTATTATTAGGCCAGCACGTACACAATATCAAAACATTTTGCTAACTTTTGTCATAATGTCTTCCTTATAATATCATCTTTTCATTTTTATGTCATAATATTTTCTGGAATAAAAAAAATCTCATAAATGTGGCATTTAATCTTCAACTTTCCTGCATGGAATATTATTGTTGTTACATTGTTGCTTTTTGGCTATTCTTTGTTGTGGATAAATATTTGTTCTGCTTTATTAACATCAGCAATTATTGTTTTTATTTCAGGTATCACAATGTCATGTGTAATTTATTTGTGTGAACCAATACAACTTTCAATGCAATTTTTAATGAAATCTGATAACATTATCAAATATTAAATGAGTACATACTACCACTGTTGGTTGTATACTTGATCCCAGCAATACTCTCAATAATTTATTAACAACTTGTCAATCCATTTCAGATATTTCATTACGCACAATAGCCAAGCTACAGATACAGTTGTACCTGACAAAGAAGTAAAAGCATAACCTATTTTATAATATTTTTTTTTTAATGTGGTTTATAGTCCCTTTCTAGAATCTTTCACTAACATCACGACATGTCAGTTTAGGGCAGGAGGAAACCCGCAACATCCGTGGCGCTGAATGTTGCAGTAAACCTGTGAGCACCGGCTGGTACTGACAGAACAAAGATGGTAACTGTAGTGCCTCTCTACAGACAGTGCAATCCTATCAATATCGCATCAGAAATGTAACTTCTGTGAACATTGATGCCGGGTCTTCAGGGGAGTGGGATTTGGACTCGGTACCTTTCGCTTCTAAGTCCAATGTTCTACCACTGCGCTACATCCCGCAATTGTTCCGTGTTGACAGAACCATTTCTGACTCAAGAATAGTGCGAAGATCCACGTTGATCTCAATATTTGCCATTTAAACTGGTGTCCACACCACATCATACATGCCTACAACATGTCTTGCATATTGTAGAAGACCGACCTATCAAGCATTATGTACATAAATGACACCTTCATTTCACCTGAACATACAACTTAGGGATCGTTACACATTACCTCGACTTAGCATATGTCTTTGACTTCAGAATTGACTCAGAAAACTCCCGCTCGAAGATAACAAAGTATTAGCCAAGTTAGCAGTCAACATTTTCTTGGTGGACGACATCGCTTCTACAAATATTGCAGGTCATCAATCGTGAGCATGACATGTGAGGACAACAAATTGATAATGGGGATATAGCATGTAGCAAGAGAGGACACTGCTGTAACAGAGGCAACATCACATTGCATCCCATGCTTTGCGTGGAACTGTTGAATGAAAAGTTCAAGTTTTTCATGATTTGGGATATATGACCCAAGATAACATACTGGGTTGAAGGTATTTGAGCAAGTCCTTTCAGACGGAACTTTGGCATGTTAAGTGAGTACCAAAACAAATGCCAAGAACAACTGCACAAGAAAGTATCTACCAGTACCTGTCCCACATGATAGTAACGCTACGAGAATTGTAAATCGTGGGTATCGCTTCTCGAAAATCTCATATCCACTATGAGACCATACCACTCTCGTAAGTGCACGTGCACCATGTACAGTGGACCCCCGTTTATCCTGACTGGATATCCGGTTCCCTCGCTATCCGCACAAATTTTACTGGGAACCAAATATCAGTCTTTCTATGTGAAATGACTCGGACATCCGGAAATTAAGTCGAGTCGAATAGAGCAACGCCGACGGGCTGCCAGTTGGCATAGTTTACGGTCAGAACTATAATGGTATTTCACGCAATTTTACCGGGAACGCAACCGTCCAGATAAATGTATTAGAGATCGCTACGAGAATACTTAGAGTTACAACTTTCATAGTGCTAAGATCATTTTGTGGAACAAGAACCAGTTTCATAATACATGTACAATGTGCATAGAAAACCTCAACAAGACTTCAATAGAAACGGCAAACTTGAATGGCCTACCAGTGGAATGACAGCATTCTGCATAGACATTTAACCTGTAAGCACCAAGCATTCAACATCCACACGACAGCCAGGTCATAGCAGCTGGCTTATTTAAGAAGAATGGGATTACAATTAACTCGTGTATGCCTATTTCATACCTCTGGCTAAACTGGATACACAACCTGTCAACAGCATTTACAAATATAGATTCGTCCACCGAGTCCGTCCCGTCTCGGCTCTATCCAGACATAAATATACACCATTGCTCTCTTAATATGCAGTAAGCAATTTACCTGCAATTCAGCCGATAATATTCGTCTTGACAGGACTAGGTTTCATATTCCCAACGCCGGCAGGAATTAAGGTCAATTGTGGCACACTGGTGACATATATAGCACCATGGAGCTGTCTGCCGGCAAGTACACATCTACCATGCAAATGTATACAGCATGGGGCATATAATATACACTACACAGCATATACCTACAGTTAATACACACCTGTATATCGCATGCCCGATCAATTAACAGCTATTTTCACCAGCCAGTGGAAATTCAGCGACACGTGTAACCATAGAGACCGTGCATATAAAAAGACTTTCATAGATCATTAATAAGTGATAAATGTTAGTGGTCAATAAGGGTGACATGATCTGGCAGTGCAGTCATAGTAACTGCCGGTGACACATTGTTTGTTGACATTGGCATTGTGTTGGTCAGTAGTGCTGCTGCTACTACTACTACGCGGAACTGATCCAGGACATAATGATAATATGTTACCTTAGTTACCTGAGTTACCCTGAGGGAATAAGTGACAATATAACATAAATAAGACCATAACCGTTACATCGTTACCCATTAAGAGTAATATATATTTAATTATGATTAATGAAAAGAAATCAATTAACTGTATCTATTGTATATATAGATTGGTAAATCTGGTGACCACTTACGTAGAGGTGAGACCGTACACAAGGTTCAACCCGGCCAGGAAATAGTAAACATCAATAAGTCTATAATCCGAGATTCTACGACAACATTGATCGCTTCAGGTGAGAAGATAATTCCCAGGGGCCTTAATTCACCATGTAAACTGTAAATGTCAAAATCTTAACATCTGTTACATATTGTAGAATAACATATTAATATATACCGTAATACAATACATGTACTTTAAAACTTACGAGAAAATTTTAGTTGGTGGATAGCATCAATTGAGATACTTGCCCACTGGTTTAATTATTAATAGACCATCCTTCACGATCCATAGAGAATTAGTTGATAAGGAGACGTCATTAAAGGATTACGTACTATTGCACCGAAGATAGTGATTATCCCTGGGGGCATATGAAGCAAGTTATGGGTGAATATTTGACCTACTTCTAATTTGGAGGAGCTGACCTCCACTGGGGGACCAGACTTTATTAAGATCCTGATATTTTGCCAATTATGATACTATTATCTTCTACCTGCTAAATTAATAACATACAGTAACAATGGTAACTCCAGGGGTAGCATAAACATTGATCAGTGATTTAGACTTGAAGGTTACATAAAGGTCAACATGAACACACCCTTAGGTATACCATAGCACCACATTTGTGAACTATACCGTAACTGTAAAGTTTGTATGTTAGAGTTCCAATGATTTATTTATTTATTTGTTTTATTTTATTTGTTTACTATTTATTTAATTATTTATTATTATTAATTCATTCATTGATTCATTTAAATTGTATTTGTTTATATATTTGTTTGTTTTGTTTTGTTTTGGTTTGTTTGTTTGTTTGTTTGTTTGTTTGTTTGTTTGTTTGTTTGTTTGTTTACTTATTTATTTATGTGTTACATTGCTGCAGGAGTATTTCACCGATATGCAACACTTCATATGAAGCTGATGTACAAAGAACAAAGTACAAGCAAGAATTGTATTTGTATTGCATTAGGTTGCTGCAGGAATATTTCGTATTTTCCGAAAGCAACAGTTTCATGTTGACTGCTGTAGTTAACTGCCTAAAGATATCCAAACACTGCAATAATTTTATCTATCACATTCCTTTTCTATCTACATATTTTTTTGGTAGAAATACAAGATTAATTGAATTAAATGCTTTACAATGTAACTGGAATATTTCACCCATACACAATGACTACAAACACAACAACAATGTCAACAAACGTACAGCCGTATTTCCTTATCATGCAATCGGTCAGCGAGTACAAGATAAAATGCGATGTTTAGTCTGACCAGTCAAACGGAAATACATGTAATCTCACCTGTGTGAAATCGCGTCTTGATCGGACTTTGCAGCTCTGCCAAATGCCAGCAGAGCAGAACACTACGTTTGTCCCCCACCAATGTGTCAGATAATTACATCTCTGCTAACACTACGTGACACTAAGTTACTTAGTGCTTCAGAACAGTGCATTGAAAACGGCATCTTGACAGCAGATCTGCGACAATACGGTTTACATGGTATATATTGGTCCATTGTTGTCCCGTCACCAAGATGTTCTTGAATTACCGATGAATACAAGATTTAACATCTTAATAAACACCCATCTATCTCTTTAGAATAACTGTTCTGAATTAAAGTAAACAGACAGGTTAATTAAGAAAAATATATTTGCTTGATATCAGAATGGAACAGATTACGTATGGTTCATGGGTTTACTATCTGCAGAATTTTTTTGGTAATTACAGCCAGGGGTCATAATTTGAATGTGATTCCATACTTATGTCCTCCAAACAGCCACTTTAATGCAATTGCAAGCTTCTGTAAGAATGTTTAGGAATAAACTCTTTTATAAGGTCAAAGGTTTCACGTAAAATGGTCTCTGTTATCTAACTGTAGATACAGGCATAAACTGCTGAACCAAAGGATAAACTCAATATCAATATACAATGTACCATCATCAGTGATCGAAATAGATGGGGTCCTGGGGTCATTTGAAAATCTGCAATGTTAAAGGTATCTGTGTGACCCCCTGAAAATTGCAAATTTTACCACCATTAACATTGGGCCTATGGAAAATGACCCCCTGATTATTTGCTTGTATTTCGAACACTGATCATATTATATCTATCATAGCTCTATTTTAAAAGCATTCCAGAACTAGTGTTCAAAGCAATGTTAAATTTGAAATCTAGTAAAGAGATAGAATTGTTGTAATCTATGCATATAGTCCTGCCACTGAGATGACATTTGAAGCGTTCTGAGCGAGTTCATGCTCAAACTCAAATATAATATGGGGTTTTGTGAACAAAACTTTCAGTTGCAAGCATGAAATGATACTCTATTATTTTCATAATCTCTTACCAGGACAACTTTTCATGAAACTCTTGTATCCAACAAGATATTGTAGATCTCTCCTTTGCAATCAGCAAAATAGGTAGATAGAAAAGTAGTGTTCGAAATTTAGAAAATAATAAGTGGGTCCTTCTCCATTGGCCCAATGCTAATGGTGGTCAAATCAGTAATTTATCGTGGGGGTGCAGTGGTATTTTGTCTACCATTCAGCAATGGAAAAGTTTTTGGAAACACAAACATTTTATGAATGTCAAGTGATATCTGTGATAGTATGCCTTTAAATTCGAGTGAGTGAGTGAGTGATTATAGAGTTTAATGTCGGTGCGGGAATCTTTCACACATTTACGACGATTAAACATTTAATTATTTAACTATATGGGATTAAAAATTAATAAGCATGAAAAACATGCCAAAAAGTGTAGTAAAAATTTGGCATATGATGTAAAAGCTAGATGAATGGTTAAATTATGTATATGATATAATATGAAGTTTATAAGTAATTTAAAACCTTCCATAAAGGCCAATTGCTTTTAGAACTTTAAATTCAAACATTGAAGTGGGTATGATTGCTCCATGAAAGCATGCACAGTTGAGTTTTTCTTGCATATACAAAGTGACTGTAATCGCCTCAGTGGTTAAGAAAATTTTAAACATTTAAATAAGGAAGTCAACAGCCACCAGATATTGAAAGAAGATCCGACCAATGTTTAAAAAGAAAAATGCACCTGATGTAAGATAACTTAGATGGGAACATTCTTGAAAGTTTTAACTTCACTGGTCCAGTGGTTTTATAGACATTGCTATTGCATGTTATAACTGGGAAGACGAACGAGCAGGGCTAATGTCGTGAGATGCGAAAAACAGTGAGTATATTTACTTCTCTTAGTCATCTTTTTTTTTTTAAATTGTAAATTAACATATTAATCACTAGGGCTGCATCAATATACAGACTTACCGATTTCATGCAGGTATTTGTCACCTGTAAATATACTGACTGATTACCAGTATATATAGTAGCTCGAGTCATTAATACTTGTTTATCTCTTATGTCCTAGTAGTGACTGATGTACCTTCTACGTAAAATAATATTTAATTGAAATATGTGGTGTTAGCCATATAAACAGGATCTTTATTAAGGATGCAAAATTTCTGAATTATTATTTGTTTTTGGTTAGATCATACATATTCATGAAAACGTTTTTTATTTTATTATACTCGATGATTAAATTAGAGTATCTGCCCATTACTAGGAGGTAATGGAAATGAGGGTCTATAGATCCTGTTCCATTACTGAAAGGTGATGGACAGATTTCCAATGCTAAAGCGGAGCAACTAACATATTTTAATACTAAATAGGTGCCTCAAAGCACTAAGGTCATGCCAAACTATGGTACATCAGACACTACGACAGGGACGACGAACACGCAGGGACAAGGTACAAGCTGTCATAAACAGTCAGTATATTTACTTCCGTTATTCATTTAAAATATTTCTTTTTCATTAACATCTTAATCATATACCTCACAGGCAATACGGCAACCCGAAAACATTCGTCAACGAGGTGCCGATATTGTCTGCTCTGTTCTACTCATTGTGCTGCCTGAGGTTGTGATTGCACATCTAATAGGAAGCTTACTACTGTTGATAGTACACCCAACAAACGCGTATTTCATTGATTATCTCTGGGATTTGTTTACCTATGTGTGAAACACATCTGTGTGTGAGTGACATACACTGATGGCGAATTATACTTACTTACTATACTACTCATTGAACACGTTCGTAGGACAGTATCGAGCTATTAGTAGAACATGCTGTAATCATTAGCAAGGTCATATTCTACAAACTATATCATCATCCTAAAGAGACATCCATTACTGGGGAAGCTACGAGCTGCACGCCATGCTAATTAAAGTAAAAGTTCGTACCCATTTGATTCATGCCACAGGTTGTCATTTCGAAACCCGAATCCTGACAACCCTGCCGAAACAAACCGAGGCAGAATCTTCCTCTTTGAGTCACCCCTCCGCCATGATGGTTAGATGCTTTATATAGACCATGGAGGCAGCACCTCAGTGGTGCTTAACATCTGCTGTGAGGAGAGAATGTGGGCCTTTACAGACATCCTTCATTATAACACAATGATGGGGAGATGGGTAGAAGACTTACCTCCAAAACCTGAAGAGTTACCTACATGGTGCATTCAGTTCACACATTGAGATCGGAGTTGTTTTCACATCAACAATACTAACAATATACATTGAGATTGGAGTCATGTTTTCACACTAACTATATGCTCTCATTCAGAAAACATCTCATCCCTATTTTCATTTCCTTTCAAAGCTAACTGGTTGTTATATATATATAAATAGATCTGACATGCACGACTCATAAATGTAATTCATCCTATATGTAAATACTGTAATTATTTGACACCTATGAGAATCCATAAAACTATATCACAATTATAACTGCATACATGAGTCGTCCTCAATGGGTTAAATAATCCCGCTGCGACATAAAGTACTATAATTCAATCAATGATAACTGTATACATGCACATTACATAAAAAATACTCAATAATGGCTAATAGATTCTTGTCAAACCAGGACAAGTAAATCCAAGTATTTAACACTAGTAAATAGCTGGAAGTAGTTATAAATTATATCTTTTCTTTTTGACCTAATTTCTTAATAATTAACATATTAATCATACACCTCCCAGGCAGGGAGATAACATTCGTCAACGAGGCGTGACAAATGGTTACTTACATTGGATACAACTAGTGACCAAGCAGCTACTTGCACAGATCCTAATCTAGTTAGCATAATGTAGGAACATATCATAGACATACACACTAAGAACATAGTGTAATGATTTTGAGATTACTAACGCATGAGAGGCATATCTAAATATCATAATTAATACAAATATGTCTAAACTAAAGTTAAGGTTAGTACAGTGTTGGATATATAATAGAAGTTAACAGATGTATGTCTACCTTAACACTAAACAAAGTATGAAAGTTTGTAACACAACGTAAAATAAATAAATCTATTGTCAATCCGGCAATCTGAATGGTCCATACTTTGATGAACTGAATTTTCTTAGGTGGCATTGTTTTACGTCACATATACATGACATCATCTATACTTGATGTCAGCAAAAGATTGTTGAAAATATTCATGTGCTGCTCCTAAAATGTTGACTAAATACATTGCTGCATCATGTTAAGACTTTTAAATCAAAGAATTCTCCATCCTTTTGTTGAGTAATTTATTTGTAAGAATTGACTGTAATTCTTATTACATTCATCGAGGTATGAATGTAAGAACTGCTCTACTTCGGTACGTCATACAGTTTGTACATTGGTTTTTACGTTCCTACCTCAATGAATGTAAAATAAAATGACAGTCAATCCCTAATTGACGAATCAAGATGATAACAGTTATAAGTATTTCATAATTAACTCTATGAAAATGATCAACATTAGTATAATGTCACCACTTTTGTTTAGGCTATAGCTATTTGCATCACAGCTACTACACAGTGTTTAATTGTAGACCTTAAACAGGTGTAAATTGTACACAAAGTAAAGATGTTATTCTAAAAAAAGATTAATTTTATTGTTACATACACCTATGTTTCTGTTAACAACATCCACTGCATAGTTAAAACTGAATGCAAACACATGATACCAGATGAAAGAAAATTGTGAACTATTTTATACAAATCTTATAAGCTTAGAATACCATATACATGTATTACATTACACTATTTTTGTACATATTACAGAGCACTATTCGCGTACAATGTGTAGATTGGTAAATGTCGAAATTAGTAAATGTGTAGATTAGTAACTGTGTAGAACATATAGATTAGTAAATGTAAATGAATAAAATGAATGAAATGTGTAAATTAGTAAAAAATATCAAGAACATTTACAGATATGTAGTATTTATTACAAAATGTTGAACTGATTGCTAAGATGTCTACCCTTTGTATGAATGTTGATCTCCAGTTAAATGGCATGATTCGTGCATTGAGCGTTATCTCTATCACGCCTAAAGTATAGTTGTATGTATTACAAATTACATGTTCAATTTGTCATGCAGGTAATCTGAAATTTCAACAACATTGTGGAACACCTGCCAGAAAGCCATTGAGATAGCATCAGATCACTATGTAACTTTAAGCATGTATAAAGTAAGAAGATTGCATTAAACCATGATCAGCGATCCGTGTCCACATAGCCCTTATCAAATAAGAGAGCTACCACGAACACCATAAAAAAGCAATCTAGGTATTTGGAAGAAGAGCGTAATGCTTGTCAGTGATTTGGCACATATAGTTGTGTAACAATAATTCAAATCTGTAGTTATTATGTACTACTGATATATATTTTCACCACAACAGACTCTGGTTATAGGAAGCATGTGTTAGGTGTGTCTGACAGACAGACATTTCCCCCAAGATTAGGTGCAGGATCAGTAGTAGAGATGCTGGTGGG
>JAUTBQ010151975.1:0-13864 GCA_032361185.1 Lepetodrilus ovalis | reverse complement strand
TCACTAGAGTTGACAGATTGGCAGTCGTAAACAAATGGTTTACGGCATATGCAAATGGAAATGGATGTACACGCTGCTGGTTGTTATCAAGTTCAACGGATACTTGCCTAAGTTTAGACCTACCAAAACGGGGGAAAAAGTTTCAATTTTGGGGAGTCCCAGGGGATGCGTAGTGATACACTTTTAGCATCCCAAATATAAAAAAGGGCGTCTCATATTTTAACTGAATTATTAAGCCAAATATACTCTTTGTGTGTGTTCATTTGGTGATGATATAACACAATACATCGAAGTGTATTCATTTTCATATAACTTTAATAAAAAATATCGTGCTTTGAGAAATTTCTTGCATTATTTGCGTATCTGATGCAGGATTTCTCATTTCGTAAAATCCTGATACCAGAAATCACCGTTCCATAGATAGGGCATTTCATGTTGCCTGAATGTTATACCAGAGATGCCATTGTGTAGTCATTGTTGAGTAACTCAGCAGCAAGAGTGTTAACAATTAAGTAAAAGGGTAGCCTCGATGTTTACCTCCAATTAAAAGGACAATGAATTAATATGCTCCAAAAATGCACTAATGTGATAATAACATCTGTAGCATTTATGATTTGTAGGAAATATGACATGACATGGTTTCATGGCTTTGTGTAAACAGTTAATTATTGATCATGTACAACATGTAAAATCAATAGGGATGTATTAACTATTGGATGAAAGACATGCAAACAGGCAATATCAAATGTGATCAATGATAATTGCTAGATTTGCAGCCTAATCAATGAATATCAATGACCACGGGTAATACTACAGCCTTGATGAAGGATATTGAATATAAATAATTAATGAATCTCTATATCTCTATGTTCTTCTGATAGTCAAACAAGATACATGTATATTATAAGGGGTTTCATATTCAAGTATAAAAGAATGCTTAACTGTAATACTAGTATATAATAAAAGCTATAAGCAACTTTATATATTTGCACGTTACAAATCTTCAACTTATATTAGCATATTATTGTTTTCATACTGCCCACTTACTACTACTGTATATACATATTCTTCTGTATAACAGTTACCCATTCTGTATTCAAATATCACCAACTTATAAATTAGTGAAGAAATATTTGTAGCCAAATACTGCTATAATATACATGTCACAATATCTACTCCTGAATATGCAAGATAGTACTCTATATGCTCCATTGTATACGCAATACATAGACTCATTTCCCACTCTTCTGTATACATGTTATGATGTATAGTACTCTATCCAATCTGTATATACTCTCCTTTATACAGTACTCTATCCAATCTCCTGTATACATAGTTCACAATCTGATTATCTGCTCTTCTGTATAAAATCACTGCACCCAATCTCTGAGATGAAATTCAATATACCGTAATTACTCTGATAATTCGAACACTCTAATAATTCTAAAACCTAACTTAATTGTTAAAAGTTTCTTTCTTTTTACACTTAAAATAGAAACATGACCATTATTTTTTCAAATCTTAATTTTCTAAATATTTGAAGTTATTTTTCAAACTTAAATGTTCATTTAAAAAAATTGATTTGATTTCTTTAGCATTTCAATTACTAGTACAACCATATTTAATACTATAATTTGGTTGTCCCTAATTATACGAATCACAGATCATTTTCAATTTTCATCATTTTCTAATAATTCGAACAGCTACAAATTTAATTATTTTCTGCTGTTCAAATTATTCGATTAATTATGATACCAGTATATATTGTAGCAGTATAATAAAAAGCTTTTATGTTAACTGATTTACGCATTTAGGTTTATCTACCCAAATCAATTTACCCTGTACTCGAATGATATGTTCCTTGAAAATACTTGACCCATATCTCTCTTATCAAAGCAAATTTATTCAAGCCAGGTTGTCATGATAGACAGATTGCATGACTTCCCATGGATACCCAGGCAAGTGTGTAGCTTAGAACAGGGGCAGACAAGACTTAGTGACCCTAGGCTAGGATATCTGACTTAGCGTCAACTTGACACCCCAGTTACCTGTAGTATCACAGTGTAGTCTCTCAAACCAACACTGTTACATGCAACATAGGGATAAGGTTACATGTGGTAGTTAGACAGGGGAGATATATGGCATTGTTTCAAATTGTTCGAGTCATGATGCGCATGCAGTGTGTAACAACAATGTCTGAAATTATGATTTGATGATTTGTTGCTTGATGAACATTATGAAATAATATCTTAAGGGTGAATAAAGTTACCACTGACACGATCATAAATTTGTAATGTTCCCAATATAAGTAAATTCAGATGTACAATAATAAATATACTAAATGTGTGTGTCATATGGTGTATATCTGATATTAATTATTGGTTTTGTCCCATTAAAATATTTAGTGCACATGCACCCAGGATGTACTGCCTTTTACAGTACATACTGATGACAAATGCATATTATCGTGATTATAGCAAACATTCTTGCAAAAACTCTTTGTTAGTGAATGCCAGCATCAAACTTAAAACTTCAGGCTTTAGTCTTGACACACTATCTACTGAGATGAGATATTTGTAAATTAATGTTGCATCTGATTCACAAAGGTAGCTTTTAGATATTCAAGCAAAGTTAAGATGGAAGTTTATTAACAATTATGAATATTTTTTTACTTTCAATTGCAGATTAGAGCACCTAGCTTTCAAGATTATTTCCCCATGACTTGTCACTGTACAGGAGGATAAAACGGCTAACACATTCTGAATACACAAATTATAATAATCACAATTCAAATACTTATTGAAATTTTCACTTGACAAAAATGGCATCTGAGACTAATTTGTCCGACTCATTATCAAACAATAAAGATTGGCTCCCAGCTCAACAAGGCATCTGTGATTGACTCCAGCAGGAAGAAGGTTAACCAGATGTGATCAATGGGAATGTATTGCTCCGACTTCCCCTGATAAATCAATGAAAACTGTCAACAAAAAGTTTGCCCCCTGAAGACTCATTAGTTGAACACAAAACGGACCAAGTTATCAACTTACATCTAAAGAAATACCCTATTCATAAACATAATAAATCCATGGAACTGTCTATTTGATAGTGAAGAAAGATTACCATTATACCATAGGGAATTAACGGTAAATGACTCTGGTCACCGGGCAGGATATTAAGTTGAGGTATTTTTCTGCAGACGCACTCTCCCCTGATCGATGCTGTGTATGAGATATGACAAGCTGGTTTGATTTCTATTGTAATCCAAACCGGATTTGACATTTATTCATACCTGGCCGCTGCGTCAAAGAAACCTGCAATGGCCAATGTCAGATTAGTGAGGCTTCGCAACATTGAGTCGATCTAATCCCAGTCTCATTAATACTAGGCAGCACGCTTTCCCTTATGGATTATACCATTATTGATGCCCGATACCAATCTCAATAAACCTATTCTCTACTGCGGTTCCTCATATCTATACCTATAGGTAGTGATATTTCAAATTTAGACACGTTAGATATTATAAACAGATATACACTCAGATAGACACCTGATAAATAACGTGTATATAAAAACATATTAAGAACAGTTTTATGGAGTGAATCAATAGAAAAAAATATATTAAACATTCTCCGTGTAGAATTACTTATGACTGATATATGGGGTATTTGAGTGCCTCCAGCATGTAAAAAGTTAACAAAAGACGTCACAACAGGAACTCAACCTATCCTTTATGCGAGCTATCTGATTTCATGACTACTACTGACTGACTACTACTACTACCCTAACATTAGCATTTTTTCTAAAGTAATGACCAATGGACCTTTTCCTTGCTTGAGAAAACCTGAGGAACCACTTAGTGCATTGACTGTGATTAATCTAGCATTAAATTTAACATTTTCCAGCCTGGAAATCACCCTATATTGGTATCCTATAGTTATTTCCAAATTATTCTTTTTTTAAATTATTATTCAACTTCAATAAATGAAATGTTGCTATAGCAATTACTCAACAATGGGTACTTTTGACATGCAGAGTAGTGCACACCTTATTTACAGTGACACGAACGCAACGCTCCTCGCGTTTGCCGTGATAAATAATCCCCAGTGGCCAGATACACAATATGTCTACTTTATTTCTTTGAAACACATTTCTCGGGCATTCATAATGCTTCCACACACAAATGTCTCAACTAGTCTGGTACACAGAGGGTTTTGTAAAGTCCTGTAATTGATGTTGTTCAACCGTGACGCCGTGGCTTATGGACGGTCTTTATTGTGGACTAATCACAGCCGCAATCTTCGACTAAAGTTTTGATTGAATGATGTTCTCAAGTGCTGTTGTAATGATGGAATGTCTATTTTATGATTGGACCTCCCACACAGAGCTCATAATAAATAGATCCCGTTTATTAATGGCAGGTGATAGACTGTGTTGTGGATATTTAAACAGTACAATGGTGTTGAGGCACCCAACTATGAAAAGAGTTGTAATCATCCAATCTCAAAGCATTGCCTAAAACTCAATGCTATGTGGCTAAATGTTTCAATACATATATTTAATAATATGAACCACACCAAGTTGGTACAACATTATAGTAAGCCAGTATGGTGAAACAACACAATTACTCTTAGGTATATTCTGTTATATACAATACTGTTGTCAGCGTTGATTCCTGTTTATCCAACCGGTTGTGTTCACTGTAAAATCGTGCAGATAACAGAATTTCTGGATGTCTGACTGATATTGGTTCCCAGTAAAAACGATGCGGATAGCGAGGGAACTAGATATCCAAAGTCGGATAAACAGGGACTGACTGTATTATAGTATAGGATTCAAACCCAGACTACATGGATGATGATTGGTGGTAGTCATGAGTCGAAGACTAATATATAGGATCAGAGTCTAAACTGCATCAACAAGACCTGTAAATAGTCCCTGTACATTTGCCTACCAATAAAAACTGACATCAGAAATTGCACAAAAATGTGTATGCCTACACTTTACCTAGAACCAAAAGTGTCGTAGAGGTAGTGAAAACCAGGGTTTGCAATAACACTCGCCCAGGTCCATTTCTCCTAATGTTACGGTAAGTTAAGTACTAGTAGAAATTCATAACATTTGTTATTTGTATCACTATTTTGGCGAGTAGTTTATAAAGTTAGTTTCTGATTACAAGAAAATCTCTTAAAACCAGGATGTATGGGTGCAGTGTTAGACACTTAGGAATTATGGCCACTGGCCAACCGGGCCAGTAACGCTTTTCATTTCTACTAGCCCTGTTAAAAATCTACGAAATAGGTGTGTCAATGCACTGCATGCCATACTATTTGCAAGATCTTGAAGAATACCTGGAGCATGTAAATGTTTGGAAATTCTTCATTGTTAAACTAATAAATAGCTAAACCAATACATGTATGTCCAAAAGGCTAAGTTTGAGTATGTATTACAGTGTCCTCTCGATATAGTACCCGCTTTATACAATAGTACAGGTAAATAACAAAAATAAAAATGGGATCCACATCTGACCCCGCATTATATCCGAATCTGGTGTGTATATCGAACAGTGTTATATCGAGGGGACACTGTATTGTATTCCACGACCGTGACTGCCATTACCTGCATCAGCATGACCTCCTCCCAGAGCTGCTGGTTGACGTAGAGCTCCTTGAGGAAGTCCTCCACCAGGGCGCGCCAGTTGCGGCTGACACACAGAGCGTTATGCTGCGATGGTCTGTCCAGGAGACTCAGAATGTACTTGGATAGATTCACCGGCAACATCCGGATAAAATCCTGGAACCGCGAGACGCCGGAATACGCCTTGGAAGATGTAGACACCACCATGCATGCAGGATCTATGGAGAAGTCGGTCGATTCCGTCAAGCGGTCGTCGTCAGAGTTGTCGGGAGTTGTCTTCACTTCTGAGTCTGGGAGGGACTCTCACGTAAAGGGGTCGGTCTGGATGCGTTCGTAGTGGGAGCTGGTCTGTCGCAGGAGAGATAACTCTGGATGATCCTTGGTGCTGAAGGAAAACCCGGAACTGGACACAGAGTCTGCATCAGTGTATGCCCCATCTGGAGGAGAGATGTAAATGTCTATGAAGTCTGCATAATGGCTAACGTAGCATTTACAGCATTGGTTGACATTATTTGTTTTACTTAAACACTGTCCCATCTATATTGGTCACCATATGATAATATCATAGGGCTGGGGGTAGCTTTGAAATCATGTACTTCTTCACTGCTCAAGACTGGTAACCTTTGACCTGAGCCAATAACTCTTACATTTTACTATTAATATTAAACAATTTAAACACTAAATGCAATTTTCAGGGTGATAAATATTTTTCTTTGGGAGTTCCAACCAGTTATATTGGCCACAGTGAAATAGTTTCTTAATAACCATGCTAGTAACTAACGATCTTCAATAATATTTTACCAATAAAGCCATTTTAGATAACATCAGGCTGAATAATTTATGATCAAATAACTCTCAACAATTGTTTACATTCTTAGTCCAGCTTAGTACGTCATGTAGCACTTGCAATATCTCATGTCTGCTTTTACCCTAAGTACACCTTGGTATAATATATAGTCAATGTGAAGAAAATAAAGTTAAACAAACTAAACACCTGGTAGCATTGATACCATGATTACTAGATAGGTACACCGTGCTTATTCATAATAACGATATTACTACCGTAATAATACTAGCCAATCACTCATTAAATTTATTGATTCAGTAGTGTTAATAGTAGGTACCGGTAATAATCTGATCAAGGGCAATTCCACATGAGACATTGAAAATATAGAAATTTCCAAGCCCCGTATTTCTTAGAAATGCCTGCGACGTTAAGCAATAATTCAATCTTAGAAATGGTTATTTATTTACACTCTCCCTGCTGCAGGCAACTAGAGATGCCCTTAAGAGCAGTGTCTGTGCCTAATCCAGCAGGGAGAGTTAATTATATTCGCAAAAATGCAATGTAAACATCGACCATTTTGTAACGTCCACAATGCAAATATTTATTTGTAGAATGAATAATATAAAGGTATTTAGACTCTTTTCATAGCAGTTGGAAACACTTACCATTACCAAGTCCAAAAAGTATAATTATTTCATTGGCAAGTATTTTTATTCTCATGAAATTTAATATTAGGGCGATGACTGGGGTACCATGACTGGAATATGTGGTTGTTTACCATGTTTACTGCCATAATCCGCAAGACACATTACAAATTAATTATTCAAAAGTATTATAGGAAAATGAGAAATTTTTCTGCCAAAGCATAAAGTTGCCAAATGAAACCGATTCACAAATTTGGATAGCTCAGATATTTCATAAAAATTGGACAAGCAATTGAAATTCAAATTTCGGGCTGAGATTGAAATGCAAATATTCAATGTAATGTGCACCATGTGGAATTGCCCTCAAATGCATCTGTCAAAGTGTGCTTTGATATCTAAAATAATAAACAAACACATGACAATACCATGGTTATTATTAATCTTACTAGAAGTATATGTTTACTACCCATTCCTTTCATTGACCTTTAATCCACACGTCTAATTGAATTAGTAATTCAATAGCTTTAATTACAGGCTGTAATCTGATTAATTTCATCTGTCAAAGTGTGGGGTGATTATATCTAAAATAAAAATAGAAAACACCTGACAATATTATTATTAATCTTTAATAGGAACTAGACGTGTATGTTTATGGTAGCCATAGTTTATATTGTACAGGTAAATATCTCCATTCTCATTACTATAGCACATGGTTAAGTCCCTTATTGCCCTACGGTGATACTATCACAGCTATGTATTGTGCATATTATTAATTACTGTGATTATAGAAAGCTTACAAGTTACACTCCATGTGGACAATGTAACTTGTAAGGTCATACTGGTTTATCTATAGTATAACATACTATGATTAAAAGATTACTCCTTCATACATTCACAATATTAAAGGTTGTATAACTCATTATTATGGTCATATTACAACTCCAATTCAAACTCAATGTAATTATAGGTTATAATTGTTAAATAGCATGTCCTTGTTTCATATTCCATACATTATTAATAATAACATAATTATGTGTCAGGGTCAAGCATAAATAAGTAGCCCAGGAGAAAATAGATTAGTTATGACAAAATTCCAGATATAAATAAAATATCAAGACTTAGGGAATATAATTAAAATATTATAAATTTCATCATCAAATTTTAGAATCAGGTTACATCATTATAATAGTAAATAAACATACAAACACAATAATATCTTTTTAAATACCAAGTTCAAAGAAGCTTAAGATTTAAATACAGTGTTCCCTCGATATACCACTGAAGTTGGGGTCCATGACATACCCACTCCGCGTAATAGTACCCACCTTATACGATATTACAGGGAAATAACAAAAATAAAAATGGGATTAATGTCTGATCCCGCGTCAAATCCGAACCCGCGTTAAATCCGAACCTGCAGTTAATCTGACCATGTTATATAGAGGGGCACCGTATATAAAACAAATAGGCCTGTCCATGGTCAGATGCACATATAAAAGGGAGCAGATGGGGGGTGAACTAAATTTTGTTCCCCAAAACACTTTCTGTGGCACTGCCTAAATACACATTCCTGGATCTGTTAATTTCATCCCTCTTTTACTATGGTCATGTTACAATATTCAGGACAATGTCAACCCTGGAATTTTAACCCAGAACTGCCTCAATATATATAGCGAGTCCTACGCTCTACCAAATTGACCAACACTTGACCAAGTTAACCAATGCTCTACCGATTTGACCAATGGCATACCAAATTGAACAATGATCTACTGAATTGACCAATGCTCTACTGAAGTAACTAATGCATTACCAAATTAACCAATGATCTACTAAATTGATAAATGATAAACCAAATAACCAATGCTCTACCGAATTGACCATCACTCTACCGAATTGATCAATGTTCTATCAAATTAACCATCTCCACCGGATTGACCAATGCTCTACCAAATTGACCAACCTCCTACCAAATTAACCAATGCTCTACCAAATTAACCAATGCTCTACTGAATTGATCAATGTTCTATCAAATTAACCATCTCCACCGGATTGACCAATGCTCTACCGAATTAACCAACCTCCTACCAAATTAACCAATGCTCTACCAAATTACCCAACACTCCAAATTGACCAATGCTCTACTAAACTGATCAACATTCTACCAAATTAACTAATTGATGCTCTAATGAATTGACCAATGCTAGATACCAAATCAACAATGCTTTAAATAGCGAATTAACAAACTCTCTACCAAGTTTACCAATGCTCTACTGAATTGACCCCACTGGCGGAGACCAACAGAACTGCTGTATACCACACACGGTTACAGCTACAGCTACAGTCTTACCTCCATAAGTGCTGCACGCGCTCTCCTCCGAGATGAGCAGCGTCCTGGCCTGAGCTCCGAGGACGTGCAGCAGGTGGATGTCGCAGAGTCGGAGCAGCGCCATGGCGAAGTTGGACTTGGTCCAGTAGTTCTCGCCGATGAACCAGTCCCACGTGGACGTCACGTAGTGCTCCACCGCCGCCGACGTCAGACTCCGGTCCGAGCTGAGGGTCATGGTGTCAGTCTGCAGGCTGGGGTGGACCCGCATCCGAGCGTATGTGAAGTCCTTGTACAGTAGAGGCTTGAGCAGCTGAACCAGATGCTGGAGGAGGTCGATGCTGTGGATGCGCCTCAGGAGACCCAGCATGAAGCGCTTCCGGGAATGGTCGCCCAGACGCAGGAACCAGCCCTTGACCAGAATCAGTCTGTTGTTGAACAGGCATGTCTCACATTTGCCACAGTGCGTAGTCTTGTCCGTGTTGGCGCAACGGAGCTCGGGTGCTTTGCCCAAATTGAACTCGTAGGTCTCCTCGTTGGGCTGGGGGTGCTTCATAATGCCCGTTAGGCTCGTCCCTGTGTAGTTGACTACATCCAACATGTCTTACTGGAACAGGAAAGATGGAGCTCGTCATAAATTATGTACGCACATTGATTGATAAAATAATCAGGGATCGAAATTAACTTTAAAACTTACTAGTCTGAATAGTGATAGAAATCCCAAAAGACATGATTTTCTACTAGTCCTTAGGTTTAGGATACCTTTACGATTTGGGGAAATGGCCCAGGCTAGAGGACTAGTGCTAATTTTGATCGCTGAATAATGTGTAATTAAATTATACCTATTGATATTCTGCAGTGGCTTTTACTTTAATACTTAAAAGGATTTGGTCGAATGATGCAATTTATGTTGTGGGAATATTTCACCCTCACGTGTGTGAGTCAGTGACAGTCAGACGAAGGATGAAACTGAACTAAATATTAATGTATGGATGCATCAGCTGACAAAGGGTTACCATTTGTCAAATTATTTTAAAGTATCTAAAAGGTGTTTCTTAAAACCACATCAATGCAATGATCTTCTAGATAATAATAATGTATAACTGTATACAATATCAAAGAAATGTTCACAACTGGATGTAAAACATTGTTTAATAATGTTAATAAGATATATAAACTGAAACAATTTAAAAAACATATCTTATCAATGATAAAATATTAATATGGTATATTATCACAGTACGAGTATAACAAATAATGTCTGTTAATAAGCATTGCTACTTTGTTTTGAAATACTTAAATAGGTATGAATCATACATCTACCTTGAAACTTATGTATACTGTACGGTATGACATAGTTCTCTACTAGACTATATAATAATAGTTAATATTAACTCACCATCTCGTTCACACATGTCATATCCAGCAAACTGGTAAAAATCTCCATTCTAGTATTATGGCATTGCGTGATTCTCTGATCAACCCAACACAGTATCATTCCTAACTGTCACACCTTAGCCATGGCAATCTGGGTATTATCTGTTCAATATGGCTTTTCGACTGTGGACGCTTTCAGCCGAGCGTCGCCGTCCCCAAGGTGACAACCATTTGTTTGGCTAAGCGTGTATTGACATTCTACTTTGGCTAAAGAGATTCTAGGAGTGAAGGAGTAATCTCCCTTGATACTGCTGTAGAACTGTCGTGTTTTCATCTTTTGTCGATTTTGCCTGGTTAATCTGCTGCTATTGATTTGTTGGTGTGGCTATTATAAACACTAATACACTCATGATATTATCAGATACTATAATAATGATATAGATCTAGGAAACAAATAACGTCATCTAATCACAATATTATGATTTTTTAGTTCACTTGCAAAACGGTAGATAACAACAACTTGAACGTAACATCTATGTGTGTAGACTAACTAGTTAGCCTAGTGGCAATACATAGAGTGAAGCCTATAATATACACGATATAAGGATAAAGTGACAAACGGTTGTGTAGACCTGAAGCTACATTATTAAAAGCATTTTTAATAAAAAATAAATTCATTAAAAGATACATGTAACATGATGAACACTGTCGACGTAATCTGATAATGTTCAGACAAAATTCACACGATTGGGCATCTAGTTAATTGATCTACAGTAATTCATTGTTAAGCTAGAACAAGCAACAACGACAAAGAATGCATTTAGAACAGCGTTTATTCGCAACAAAGTACAAAAACATCGTTTTCCCGTCGTCTGCTAGGAAGTGACCTTGCCGAGGTCCGCGCACTTAGCAACTTGTTCGCCCGGATGTTGATTATACAAGATGGAGGAACATTGTTGGCGACGGATTTGACGATTCCGAATGAGTGATTACGGGGACCAATTGTCCTTTACAGAGGTCCTTGTTAACTGACGTTGCCATATATAACAACATCTTCAAAAACGTGATAAAACTTCGATTCTGTAGCTGACATCTTCAGCAATGGCGCTGCAACGAGCGAAGGTTTGTTATGAATGTGACGGTTCGGTCACTACGTAATTTGCACAACCATTCAATCCATTACAGATTACTAGTCGTAATATATTGGGCATTCTATTGATGGATATGAAATGAAAATGCACAAACAACATATCTTAATTATATAGTTAAATATTGATCTTCATTAATTACTGGCTTAATTACAGACTGGAGTTAATAGGCCTAACTTTTATTTTATTTTGTATGAACATTAAAAAATCATAAATATTAATTTACTGAGTAATATAATTGAAGACATTTATCTAATTTAAGCAGCTCTTTATTGTGCCTAAATGAATACTGACATACATATGTTTTAGATGAAATTTACAAAATATAATAATAATCATTATCCTAGTGTCTTAGTGAACATTTAATTCCCAAAATAACTTTTGCAAGTGCCTTGGTATTTACGTTTTGTGAGTATTTACTCTATATTTGCAATTGTAGTTACTGTTAAACAGTTAAAGGCATACTATTTATGGTTGTTTTGGTCTAGTTCTTAGACACAACTGCAAAGTACATTAACCATGTTAACTGGACATTATGTAAAATCATGTTTGTACTTCCAAAAACCTTTCCATCGCTGTATGGTAGACAACATACTACTGCATCCCCATGATAATATGAATCAAATGTTGTTATTAACTAGCGGTATTCAATAATGTAGGACCCTACTTTCACTTTCCTCATTATATAGTATAATACAAAGGGGCATAAGTGTTCTACGCTTTCCTGGAATTCAAAGTGGAAGGAATCGATTTCTTACTTTCTTCATAAATCAACTAGTGCTTCAAAGACAAGATACATCTAATTAATAGTCTGTCGCACTAATTTGTTATGAAATATGAAATTTATTATAGATATGAAATGTTTGGGTATAAATATACCAGTAAATAACAACTTTTGAGTGTACAAATCAAAAGTAAATAGTCTCTGACAGTAATTTGTTCATCATCTAAGTCAACTAACTGTGATTGTATTCCTTTTAAGATAAACTTACTTGAAATAATTGCTAACAATATTTTCTAAATATGGACGACCATGTTAACATTTTACAATGATAATAGGTCAATATTTCATCGGTCGTTAAATTTCAATAATGCTAACATTTTATTATGATTTACAGTATTTTATGTTGATTTTCAAGATTGTAAAAGGCAAATATTTCAGTACCATATTATAAAATAGAACCTCTTTTTGTTATTTCTTTTTGCAGTGCCAGATGTAACATGATTTATAAATTTATAATGAGTTAGTGAACCATATACTGACTTCTATGTCTATGCTACAACATAAAATTGGATCTTTTCCAAATCGATAATATGATCTAGATCATTATGAATCTCAACATAGCTTGTTATTTGTGTATGGTTTGAATTGAACATAAGAAAATTGAAAAGGAACCTTTTCACCAAAATCAACAAATTTTGACTGTTTCTGCTTAATAATCACTGACAAGTGTAATTGATGAATCATATAACTTGCCATGATTAATATTTTATTAACACCAAGGTTGGATTTAAAACAGGTCAGATTAATTGAAATTATGTATACTGTAAATCATAAAATGTTAGCGAGCATAAAGCAAATTTACCAAATTTACCAAATTTAACAGTTTAACAAATTTAACGAGTTGCTCTTAGACGTTAACATTTTATTCGCAAATAAACAGAATATCTTGTTGATGTACCGTACGTGTGTAGGCCTTTCAGTGTTTATGATCTATATACATGCAATTAGTTATTGTTAATATTTTCTTTCTTACCAGCAGTGTTACATAATGGCTAATAGGTCAATCAATTGGTTGTTAATGTTTAATGACGCTAACATTTTATCATTTACAGTATTGAGTTTGCATGGCCATTTATGTATACATGTCTTTGTTAATCTTGATAGTTGTGGTTGTATTCAAATGTGTACATTATTTGTTTTTATATGTAAATATTTTATTGAACA
>JAUTBQ010151964.1:0-13864 GCA_032361185.1 Lepetodrilus ovalis | reverse complement strand
ATATTTAGATGGGGGAACACCATAGTTTTAAATGGGTAAAGTAGCGTTATATATTTATGGTATATTTTTTTTATATTGTTTTACTAACTGCTAACATTATATAGAAAAATAATAAAAATATAAAGAAATTATGATTAAATACGTGCAAGTATGAAGTTGCCCCTTTAATGAAAATAAACAATGAGGAAGCACCTGGGTATCTGTTCTCGAAACGTTCTTACGATCTTCTAATAAGCCTAAGAACGTGCATTGCACGTGCTATAGGTATTCTAGAGCTTGGTGTAAGACCGTTTCGAGAATAGGCCCACGTGGCCGTAGCATCACTGTTTGAATGCAAATTACAAAGTGATATTGCAAGAGATATGAAATAGTTGGGTAAATCATGGCTAACAACAACTCTGGGAAGTGGTCGTTATGTTTGAAGCACTGTATTGACAAATTTCTGATACAAACATTTGTTCACATACAGTTTGGCTTTGGATAACGCTCGTGGTAATGTATACCTGTCGTGATTTAGCAGAACTCGAGAATGATACAACTATATGTGACAAGGCAGACTCTGGAACGCATTTCCATTGTCTTCTAAATTTTTGCCACTGCAACATAAGAGTAAACTTACGATAAGTATCGTAACTTAAATTATTTACAATAGGTTCGTCACAATTGGGTGGCAGATTCCCGCAGCGACGTTAAACTCCATAATCATTCACTCATTATAGGTTTGAAATACTATAGTAGCTTTGTGCAATGCTCGTAACTTTTACGATGGGTATGATCGCAAAACCCACCTTAAGTAGGTCTACTAATGATCTATTCTAAGATAGTGAAGATAAGATTTGTTTTGTGGACGATTACTGTAATATCCTGGAGATCGTATGACGAAATAGTTCAGTATATACGAGCCGATATATAAGGTCTAAGTACATGTCAAAAACGTCTGCGCGCAATGGAAGAAGAATGTAAAACACGCACGCACGCACGCACACGCACACACACACACACACACACACACACACACACACACACACTCCGTCATACATACATTGTTCATGATACCTACTCATACATCAGAGACTTTCCAGACTATACAAGCCATGTTAAAAAATACTTATGTTTCCCGCTTACAAAAGAACGTGGTCAAAACATGCTGTCTAAGATCGACATGGTATTTTATACAGTGGGAAATTATATCTATTGAACTGTATCATGTGAACACTACAAAATTTGACATTTAATATATATAGTCATCGTTTTACGCCAACAGCGATAAACATTGGACATACGTTTAGCTGACGGTCAATATCCTTACATTACACTTACATCATTTTAATTTATGACATTTTCTTTATATCGATGTCCTTTTTTAATGCATATTTTCAATAATTTAAATATATAACAACTAGTAGTAGCACACTACATAAAGTCACTGTTGGCTGTTAACTCGATCTAATACCTGTAAAAAAATAAATCCATTGAAACAAATAATGTAATTAGCAATGTGTACCCTGGTAATTCTTCTATACCATGTAGGCAAAACTAGTTTCATATGATCTACATATACAATCTACTATCCAATATATTGTTAGACGCGGTTCTTATTACATAGCCTACATGTAGGGTATCACACACAATGTATGTCTAATTTATTTTGCGGGCGGATTCCTTTACCCTTTGTACAGCCGACTAAGATAAATCACGTGTCATGCACGTGCTTGTTCACATAAATAACCGAAAATAATAATTTATTTTTCATTTTTTATTTTCTTTGTAAACGAATTACCAAAATGTGTTGTATGTCCTTTTTCCTGATAATGTCGATATTGTGATCTTATTTCGTATACTTTCAACCGCAATATTTTAAACATCGAGCACTTGTTTTCATTTTATTTCCGAGACTACTTTTTGCATCTCAGAATATGGGTACTTCCGGTTTTATGTCAAACGTGAAATTTTGACAGACAAAGAGATGTGTTAGTTAAGTCAACGTGTGTTTTGTCTCTAGAACTACGTCGTTGTGTCTTAGCAAACACTAATTAGACACAACCAATATAGACAATGTCCCGATGCATATTTAGTATTTCTGGTGCACATTCATTGTGACAAATTGACAATGCATAGCACTCGAAATTGATTCAACTTCAAATAGTTTTTTAAGATTTATTTCTAACCCACCCGGTGCCATTTAACTGGCAGTAGACGAACTGGCGATATTTTAATGACATTATTTCAAAATAATGCTAATCGTTTGTGCCTGTCAAGTGACTTGAAAATTCAATTTGGTAATTTGCAAACTGAATTTACCGTCTGTCGTCAATTATGAGGGTTCTATTGGCAACGGATACATTTTCCACAACTCCTTACTACGATGACAGTTGTGAGTATTTCGCATTATTCTCTTTATTTAAATATGAGTTTGACATAGGTACTGAAATCCATGATGTACACTAAGTCGCAGATATCAGAAATTATTACTTTTGAATGTGTTGAAATTTAGAAAATACTTCCACAATCAGGCATTTTATCTTCCTAGGTTAAGTAGTTTCCCGTTTTCATTATCGATAGAACAGACGATGCACTTTATCAAGTTTATCAATAGAATATTTCCTGTTTTACTTTTGCAGAAAGTTAGAAATAACATGTCATAAAATTAAGTTTTCTGTCTAAACTAGTGTAGAAATTTAAATTGTTAAAAAGTTGCACTGTTGAAAGAAACATGTAAAAGCAGGAATAGTGATTGTAAGGTTTTTATATTGTTGTCTATTTTGTAAGTACTAGTGACATTAATGGACAATAATGGAACTGATGAATCACGTGAATGGCGATTTTACACAATTTACCAATATGCATGTTACTGCAACATTTTAACATCGCTTTGAAATTCTTGTTATGAAAGCAGTTCACGCCCCTTTAACACACACATTAACCTTTCAGATTACGTGGACAATCGGCAGGAACAGCCGACTGGGCCCTCAGTGGTGCTGATTGTCGGTCTGACGATGGCGTTCGTCGGTGCCACCATCCTGATTATAGTCATATGCTGCGTGTGTCGCAAGCGCCAGCCACCAGAAGCTCAAGGGGCGGTGTACGAGAGAGCGGCAACTACCGACGGACAGAGTGCCGTGACGTCCTACCCGCTTGGTCTCGTACAGACCAGCGTGCCATCAATGCAGCCTGGCAACACCGTCAAAACAGCGTCCGTCGCAACCTCTCAGATGTCCAGTGGTGGTAATTGTGATTGTTGTATTTTTATGTCAAAGTTCTAGTGCGGGATGTAGCGCAGTGGTAGAATGTTGGACTTTGGAACCAAAGGTCCCGAGTTCAAATCCTGCCCTGACATTAATGTTTGTGGAAGTTACATTTCTGACACAATATTGATAGGATGCACCATCTGTAGACCGGCACTACAAATATCCTTGGTTATCAGTACCAGCTGGTGCTCGCAGATTTACTGCAACATTCAGTGCTACAACATAAAATTATAAAGCAATGTTCTACTAGGTTCTTCCAATGCTTTGCAGGGTTCGCAATTAACACTCGCCTGAGCAATTTCTCCATATCCTAGGTATCCTAAGGTCGAATAGAAACTCATAACAATTGTTGCTTGTATCGCTATTCGGGCAAGTGTGTATTAAAGTTAGTTTCTATCAATGCTTTGTCACATATTGGTGAAAGATACCCGCTAATACGTAAAATAATAATTCATCCACTTATACAGGGTTGTCACAAATGAGTGAAAGATTATTGCAGCGACGTTAGACTACATACTCACTCATACAGGGATTTAATGTTCTTGAAGTTCAAGGATTGTCATGAAAAGGCCCTAAAATTCTAAAATATTTTAACAGGTTTTGAAATACATGCAAGTCCTTGAATATTGATAACTAGGCTGTAGTCATTTTACAAATATCTATACACATGCATGTGATCTTAAGGAAATCAATGTTCTATTCGTCTCCCCAGGGCCACCTATGCCTCAGCAACAGCAGTCCGGACTCATGTACAGTGGCCACCCAGGTCAGCCACCCCAACCGTACCCCGGGTACCCACCCCACCACGCGGCACCCAACATGGGACCTCCCTACATCTACCCGGTGCCACCCCCCACGCAACCCATGACCACCCTGGCCGTGTTCGGGGCGCCACCCGAGGGATCGCCACAATCGGAGAACGCGGGGCCACCCGGCAGCGGTTCCGCGGGTTTGCCGTACGCCATGTACCCGAGTCAGGACACCATGCGGTCCCAGCAGATGCCGCCACACCACATGCAGGAGTATAGCAGGCCGGCCAACATGGCGCCACAGCAGTACGGCGGTCAGCAATACCAGGGGGAGATACCGCGACAAGCCACCGCACCACCGCCGCCCCAGATGTAGATATCATAGATATAGCAGATAGGTTGTCTTCCACCAAGAGGATGTTTGTGTGTAGATAGGGCTTTATCCGTTTAAAAAATTGCTGGCCATGTGTCGCTGTTCCGCAGTGTGTGTATACGTAGTATACTGCTATGCCTACTCACCCCCTCCCTCCCCACCACCCCCAACCCCACGCTCCTTCCTTGGTCGTGTCCATCGACCGTGGGGTCTGATTGGACTGTCTAGATGTTTCAGGGGTTTAATCCACACATCACTGCGAGAGGTGAGGAAAAACAGCAGAAAGCTTGTTCACTTACATGCCTCAATTACCAAGTTATGGAAATTACGCTTGCGTTGTGATGATCGTTGTACCAGAATATTTATGCCACCCACTATCGCATAGGGGCCTTGGTGTGCTTATTTGTGAAAAAAATAATAACAAATGTGTGAGAATAAAAGAAAGAGAAATCTTTCTTAACCCATGTAAACCACACAGTGATTTCATCCTAATGATTTAATTTTTTTGATGTTGTCGATATTTCCTGTCAGGACACTTTGGCTTTATAGTGTCAATATACAAACAGCACTAAGTACATGACATACTTCTCCAACCATTCTCCGTCCCATCAAAGGTTGTTTTATATATCTGAACCATACAGCAAAGTTATTTTTCAAAACCAACAAAATATTACACCGCAAGCTGTCCAAGAAAATGTCCTGTCATTGGAAACTGACCAAGAAAATGGTCTACAGTTAAAAGCTGTCTAAGAAAAAGTCCTGCAATCAAAAGCTATTCAGGAAAACATTGTGCCATCGATCGTTGTAAAAGCATACATGACTACCCTGGCTTAGTGCCGAGCCTTGTCTATTTTTAGACCATGAACTCCTGACTGCCAAACAAATTATATCCAATTAAATCAAAGTGCGTGTCCAGCAAGAAACTGTGAATTTGTTATGTTTCCAAAAAGATTCTCACTCGGAGGAAATGTTTGAAACTAAAGAATGCATGTGTTTACTAACGTCCATTATATATGTCATTGTGGACTTGCAATGTAGCTTTATAATCTCATTATGATCAAGCCGGTTTTGAGCTGAATTGTACCATACCACAGCAAGCATTAGTTGCTTTCACCACATCCTGTTATCATCGACATTACTTTCTCTGTCCATTTTCATCATGTTCATACAGAGCTGTTTTATGTTTTGTATATAATATACAGTGTTCGAATTAGAGGGTCCCGGGGGAGTCATTTTAAAAGTCTGCAATGTGGCCCAACTGGTGCCCCCTGCATATTACAGATTGGACTACCAGCCTATGGAGAAGAACCTCCTTAATATTTTCTGAATTTCTAACACTGTTATATTTGTGCTGCTGCATTATCTTGGCTTATTTGTAAAACCGTTGCCTTTTGGAGAAGTTACCAAGTAGCGAAATCATTGTTATGGTAATTGTGTTATGCTACTAGTTATGTGTCATCTAATGCTACAAGGTGATCATGTAGTTATGTGATTCTACTAGGTGATCAGTGATCATGTATTGCTACCAGTAGTTGATGATCATGTAATCATACTGGATTATAACTTGACCATGTTATTCTAACAGGAGATAATTGAATTATGTAATTCAACTAGGTGATCATGTAATGCCACCAGTAGTTGATGATCACGTAATGATACCGGATTATAATGTGTCCATGTTATTCTAGCAGGTGATCATTGAATTATGTGATTCAACTAGGTGATCATGTAATGCCACCAGTACCATAGCTGATGATCACGTAATCATACCGGATTATAATGTGTCCATGTTATTCTAGCAGGTGATCATTGAATTATGTGATTCAGCTAGGTGATTATATGATCATGTGATGCTAGGTGATGATCATGATCATACTAGGTGATCATGTAATTATATGATGCTTGACTAGATGATGAAGTAATTGCACTGGGTGATCATTGTGAATGTGTGATCATGTGATGCTTCTAGATGTAAGAACGTGGTGCTTTATTCTTATATTGAGTATTTTTAGCTGTTTTAGTATGCCTAATCTGTATGCCATGACTTGTCTCAAACTGTATTTATACCTATTTGTAATTTTGTATATATCCATCAATCTATATTTCCTTTAGATGGGTGAGCTCAAACGGCCCAATATAGGGCTGTATTCATACCATGTCTTCTTTTTTTTTTGAATGTCATTAAGTTTAGCAAGTCTACAAGACCGTTTTATGAACTGAAATATGGCCATGGTGGTAATATAATTATCACGACGAATCGAAATCCAAGTTGCGATGTGGCTTCCAAAGTGAAAGTAATTTCACATTCATGTACTGGCCACTGGAAAAAAATGGGGTGCAATATTTGTGTGAATACTCTACTGTAACACTTTAGCCTTTGTTCTTAATCATCACAAATACTGTATTCGACGTATTATATGTCCAGGACGTATAAAATATTGATGCTGGGGTGCGATTATTAAAGTACGAAAAATGTTTTTAAAAATAACTTTCTTAAAAATACGGGGGAAAAAACCCTGCAAATATGCTGTACTGAAAAGTTGAGAAGAAAGCAGTGCACTAATCTTTACCAGAAAATCTTATGAAAAGTACGAAAAAAATATTAATAAATAAAATACGGAAAAAAACAACCTTTTTTCTTTTCTTTTAAAAATAATAAATTTAGGGGCGTGTATCAGAATGGGGCATATTTTTCGTCGAATATGGTAGGTGAAAACTTCCTTTGACGTTCATCCCAAATCCATCACTCAAGTCAAGTTCAGCAATGCTGTAAAGGTGTAGCTGTCACAGGCTTTCCTCCATTCAGAAGCAAATTGCTGTGAGATCATTGAAATACTGTGAGAAATGGCATTGAACGCAAATAGCTTTTGGTTTGTACCGTAATGGCTTTATTCATACTGTTTTACCTCGAGCTAAATGCTAGTGGAGCTATTCCTGAACTTGATTTTGTTATTACATTTTTTTTTTAAATTTAATTTAATCCTCTCCATGCTGGATTAGTCACAGACACTGCTTTTTAGGGGCATCTCTGGTTGCCTGCAGCAGGGAGAGGGTTAACATCCATCAAGACTATTGCAGTATGCATATTATTTTATAAGAATTAATGAACATTTTCTGAACCCAATACATGCTACTGTAATTGAAAAACATCGCCTATGGGTGAAAGATTTCCGCTGTGACGTAAAGCAATAATTCAATCAATAAATTAAAAAATAATAATACAATAATCAAAATCGTGGGTATTGGGTAGCGTTCTCTTAAGTGTCTGATGGCCATGTATCTGTGATCACTATGAGAGCGCTTGGCTATTGTCTCGTAGTATATAAGAGAACCTCGTGAAATGATGCCCTGGTTGATTCAATTCATGTTACCAAGTAATCTACACAACCACACCTACAGTATAGTTTTTAGAAATGACGTGTGGCTGGACTGAACCTATATTGTGGACATACAAACATACATTTGTTCTCACAGCTGGGAAAGCATGGCTCTAATAGCTCTGGGCCCGGTTGTATGAAACTGCCATTAACTAATGACGTGATTAGCCGTTATTCCTGCATTGACTTTCAATGCTAGCGTAACGTCACATTAGTTAATGGAGGTTTAATGACACATTAACGACGCATTAATGTTTCATACAACTGAGGCCAGGTTGTCTATCCTCAGCATGAAGAATGTCGAATGCCAAAGGTTGCAAGGTCACATTGCACATCGGGGCTGCGTTCAGGTTGCAATACATTTCTCTACGCTGTGTTTCCTCAAAGTAGTGGTTGGTTAACAATTTCATAGGAAAATAGCAGAAAATCAGTTTGCGTATGTTTGCAGTATTCATTCCCTCCATGCTTTGGGTCGCCGCAAATCGGTGAAAGATTCCCGCAGCGACGTTAAACTCCATATTCACTCACTCACCGTGCTTTGGGTTTTCCTACTATTTCATACAAAAAGCTACGGGTTCAAAAGCCGAAGTAAAATGTAGTGGTACATAGTACCATGTGTTGGCTGAACGGCTACTGTAGTGCTATGTAGCTCTTCGTAGAGGAATTTAGTGCAGCATGAACACAGTTCAGGAGATCTTGTTCGTTTCTCATCATTTAATGCAAAAGCAATATCTAAAACCCTGCTTGGGCCTCTCTGCTTAAATTACATGTATGTCCATTTTTTACCTTTGATATTAGTATTCATAGGGGAGATCATGCAGATATCTACAGTTGCTCACATCAAAGGTGACAGAGCATTAATGGCAAGTTTTATCAGATATGAATTTTCATGAATTATAAAACATGCAACTTTGACGCATACATGTTTTTGAAGAATGTATTTGGGAATAATATACTGAAAGTTCAGTTACTTGCATCATAGCTTTGCATTTATCTTGTCAATTACAGCTTAATTGAACAAATAATCCACTATACTGCACTGAGCTGACAAGTGATGAAGTTAATGGAGTAATCTTGACAGCGGTTCTAAATCACCTTAATTAAAAAAATGATATATGTTTAAAAAATACATAATTCAAAATATTTTGTTACTAAAACAAGTGCTAATATGTTATTAACAATTTTGCGTATACAGTAATGTTTATAAAATTAATGAAGACAGAAATTCACATTGACAAAAACTTCAATTCCTATGTCATCTTGGATGAGAGAGAAACTTCAGTTTCCATTTGCAGTTCTCCGTATATTGCTTCAGATGTACCATAATATATGTATACTCAACAACATAAATTAAGGACAGGCAGATATTTTATTGGGAAGCATTCTACCAAACTTTGGAACGTGGCTTGAGGAATCTGGCACCATTCTTCTTCCAATATGTCTGCAAGTTCTTGAAGAGTACTTGGAACTTGTAGCCGTTTGGAAATTCTTTGTTTTATTAATATTAATTTTATGTGTCCAACAAGTCTACTGGTCCTTAATTAATTTTGTTGAGTATATCTATATGTGCAATGCTTTGTTTCATTATCGCCATAGAGCCAAACAAATTACTTCAGACCAAAGTGATATGTTGATAGAAAATTGTTATGACAGTGTCAAGAGTATGTATGAACAGGTAGACAATAGATACATGATCATTTAGTAACGATTTTTTTTTTACATATTTATTAACAAATGTTTCCTGTACTTAGCAATCTAATTAATATCAGATCTCGTTTCGCTCCTGTAACACTTGACATGCTTTATCAAACAGCAAAACTTCCAATATCTGAGCATTAGTTTCGAAATCTGATCTTAATGAGATTGATGTACTTGGGATATTTATGGTTGTCATATATTGAAGACAATACCCGGTAAATGTTTTTAAACCTTTGAAAAGCTTTTTCCAAGACTTTTAGACACTTTGAGAGTGAATGCTTGTATGTATTGATCTGTTTTTGGACACAATACATAACCAGCATGAACCTCAATTATCTTTTTTTTAATATGCCTTTTAAGTTTTAGGCAGTATCAAATGTTTACAATTTAGACCAATTTAGTCTACATACCAAGTTTTTTCTATTTTTAAAATAGAATTTTTATCTACAACTGGATATTTTCATACTCAAACACTGATGTCCAGTAAATATGAAACAGATCTGTCATATTTGCAATAAAGTATTGTAATTTCTAAATACAATGTTTTGTTCTCCTTCACTTCTTCATATGGGATGAGATGAAGGATTCCTGATGCTGTGACATAAAATAATAATTTACTCTCACACTCTTGCGACATAAACCAATTACCTCGATCTGAATTACTCCAAACTTTACTGATATTTTAAATGGATGTGTACCCACAGCACTAGTTTACTGCCCCATCCAGCACTACAGATGTTGCTGGTTTCTCCTGTCCTAAACTGATAAGATGTTATATGAGTAAAATGTATTTCATTTTAATTATTTTTTTTCATATGATTATCCACAGTCTAGAATGTCAAGATAGATACAAGTAGATAGATACAGACAGACAGACAGACAGACACACACACACACATACATATATACATACTGTTTGTCCCTTTCTCTTAAGATGGCTGCCCAAAGGTTTTAAGAATGTCTCATCACTTAGAATTGTTTATGCCTTATTTAGAATTTTTCTGTCTAATGCATATTGATTTTCTATAATTCTGCTGCATATTTTGCTATTTTTACTTGCACTGTGAGAGAGTCAAACCAGGCATGGAATGAATACTTTCAATGAAACAAAAAAATATATAAAAGTGACATAATTTTAGCATATAAGTTAAATGATCCCAGTTTTCTTTGGAAGAAATAAGATGGCTGCATACTGAACTCCTTGTTTGTTGCCAAATCTGCAACAGCTACAAGACAAACAACTTGTGGTACGTATTCCACACACCGACCAGATTCCTATGTGTGTCGGTGAAATGGATATAATGTACTGCTTGATCTAAATTTGAATGGAAATTTTCATATAGGCAGTTTTAATATTTAGATTTTAATATGTACCATAATGCAAATAAATACAAAGAAAAAAATATAAGTTTTTGTTTTTAAATAGCAACAGGTGGAAATAAATATGGTATTATTATAAATTATATGACAGGACTACTGTACATACTGTGCTCTAGATTACTCTGTAATTTTATTATTTACAATTTTTTAATAATCACAAAACCAAATAATAAAGTAGTAAATGTTGTATGTTTTCATGATAAGCACAGAGCTCCTAAAAGAAATACAAAACGTAATAAAAAATATGATGGCAGCGTTATCTGTAGATTTTAGCGTGCCTCAAAGAAATGGAATCAGGAGTTATCGCCCTTACTATATGTAAACAAGATGGCGGCGTTTTTGAACAAGCCAAGTGATTTCGCTAAAACAAACCTTGCTAGTATGTTTATTCTGTACCTGTGCATACATTTAGCTAATTCAAAAGCTTTTCTTTTATTGCATGAATGATGTGCTAATTTATTGACTTATCAATCGTATTTGTGAAGCGGAAATCGAAGATTGACAATCTAAACATCGATATCGAATATGTTGTTGACATGTTCAATCCTGCATTCAGCATCATAATGACATTTTATTTTTAACTACGATATGTTGAAAATTATTATTTGATTAAACAATGTTTAATCAGTCGAGAATTATAACTGTAAAAGAATAATAATTCAGTTACTGTCGTCATTGCTTCGCTAATGTACACACACCGGCCATGATTCAACCGTTAAACATGACTGCATGGAGTCTGCCGTGAATGGTCTTTCACTGAGTGAACTTAGCTCTTTCTGAAACATATTTAGCATAGCTCTAAGGAATGACCTTTAAGGATAAGCTCACAATTTGATTCCAAACAGTCCACATCTTGTTAACTGGAAGGATCAATGAACATCTTGAAAACTAACTCTTTGCTGATTGGACGCTTGTCAGCTGACTATCTCAATCCGCACATCTTGGATTATCTTCCCGTAGATTAACCAAATGCTACAGAATAAGATCTGAGGTAAACGATAACAATCCGAGGTGTGCTGATTGAGACAGTCGACTGAAGCGTCCAATCAGCAAAGAAATTAGACACATGCACGTTTTGGAATCCTTCCAGTTAGCATGACGTGGACTGTATTGTGATCAGGGCCTAGGTCAAAGTTTGTGTCATATCCTGCTATAAGTATAAACATGCCACATTCTCTGACTTAGGCCAAGACTACAGTATGGCCGTTTTGTAAAACGCCAGCCGCAAGAATCCAAATTTAAATTGTAGATATGGACTCATTTCAATTGATGCCACCTTGTGCCTTTGAGAAGACCTCACAACCCAAACAAAGTCTTGCAGACAAGTCACGAGATGTCGCAATGGCCAAAGAAGAAATTAACAAACTCCGACAAGAAATAGAAACTCTAAAGTAAATTAGCAATAAGACGTACAAGTTTATTATTCATTCCACTTGGAAAACATTAGTTACTTGTTTCAAGTTCATTATGTTCATTAATTTGAATTTCACTAATGATACTATTAACATGTATAATCATATAAACTTGAATTTTGGTTGTTGATGTTTTTACTGTCAGAAACATTTATCACTATACCGGTAAATAAGTTTAGATTAGACCTAGTCATGCCAAAATATTTGTATTATTCAATATTGTGTTAAATTGTGTTTCCAGATGTGACAGACAAAAGAGTGCATCTCAGAGTACAGAGGTTTGTAATAGATGTTATATACATACATGTACAAGTAAAATTTGAGGATGATCAGTGAATATATTATTTATCCTCGATGAAAGTAATTAAGGGCCAGTAGCCCTTTTGGACATAAAAAAATTAGGTTTATATTATTGTAATGAAGATTTTCCAGACATCTTAGTCTATTGATAGGCTCCAGGCATTCTTCACAAAATTGCAGATGCATTGGAAGGAGAATGGCACCATATTTCTCGAGCTGAGTTCTGAAATTCCCCACAAAATATTGTCTGCCCTTTAATTAATCATGTAAATTGGTAACCATAAATTTTGATATTCATATATACTGTGAGTAAATATTGAATTTATGAGTAAACCTTTTTTACTTTTTGGTGGGGAGTGGGGGGTGGTTGATGTGGGTCCAAATATTTAATTAAAATTTATTAGTAAATTTTTAATTTATGAGTTGTTCTCTTTTTTTCTTCTTCAGGGTCACAGGATCCAGTTTGTACGTCCCTCATTATCTAATGAAGAGACCAGGTATGCCGATGAACTGATTAACCGTCAGGCCCAGGAAATTGAGTCGCTGAAAAGCGAGAAGAGAATACTCGGCCACGAGTACCAGGAGCGGGTGGCAGACCTCGAGAGACAGCTGTCTGTGCAGGAACGCGACGCTGCTCACCGCGCGTCCACTCTGGAGATGGTTGTCCGTGACAACGAGGAGCGATATGAAAATCAGGTCCGAATGATGGCAGACGTGCCAACCGATGCTATGACTAAATTTGATTTTTAATTTAGGATTCATTCTGGATATGAAAAATATCTAGGATCAATTTTGGATTTATTAGTATTACAGTTAGAATATTTTGTTTCTAACAATTATGAATGTTATCATTAATATTGGATGGGCAGATGGTGGCACTTTGGACTTTGAAGCCAAGGTTCAAATCCTGTCCCAGGAGTCGGTCATAAATGTTTGCGATAGGATACGCTGTCTGTACCATGGCAGAGCAGTACAGATATATATCATCCTTGGTCTGTCAGTACCAGCCGGTGCTCGAAGGTTTACTGCAACCTTCCATACTAGTCGTGCTGCAACTTTTCTCCATTGTGACGTAAAGCAATAATTCAATCAAAAATGGTTTTCTCCTTCCCTATCCCATGTATACTGACAAGCCATGATATTTATGAATAAGTGAAAGAACCTTGATGACTACTCTAAACCCAAATTAAAAAAGAAATACAGTGCCCCTCGATATAACACGGTCTGATGCACCACGGATTCGGATGTAACATGTGGTCAGACGTGGATCCCATTTGTATTTTTGTTATTTCCCTTTAATATCGTATAAGGGTGGGGGGGGGGAGGG
>JAUTBQ010151953.1:0-13866 GCA_032361185.1 Lepetodrilus ovalis | reverse complement strand
ACACGTCACATATACACTGGATATGGTATAGAAACACATTACACGTCACATATACACTGGATATGGTATAGAAACACATTACACGTCACATATACACTGGATATGGTATAGAAACACATTACACGTCACATATACACTGGATATGGTATAGAAACACATTACACGTCACATATACACTGGATATGGTATAGAAACACGTTGGAATACCCTACTCACCATGATTGCTTGTGTGGAAGTGTTTTCCCAAAAGACTCACAGAGACCTTGAAGCGGTTGTAGCGAGATGCAATTGTGACGAATCCCAGAGAAACCGAGCTTTTATACTCCAGACATGTTTATTCATGGTAACAAGGGACAACCGGCAATGTTTCAAATCACGTGACTTCGGTTGCCTGGTCTTCGCCGCTAAACCCACTTGTTGTCTCATCGCTCTCTGAATATTACGTTGAAAGCATATTGACATGCAATACCCAGCAGACTGGGAGGATAATAGTTTTTTAACGCTTGGCCAAGTCTCTCACGGAACGTACGGCTAAACTTTTAATGTCAAGCACGAACCATTGTATTGAAGTACAACCTGCATACATTGTGCAGTTCTCAGTGGGCACAGAACATGATCTACAGAACATGATCTACAGCAGTTCTGGGAAGGACCACGATGACTAAATCAGCCAGAACAATTACGTGTCAAGAATGTCGTTAATCACGAAACGAACAAGTGGATACTATTATCTATGCATGTCAATATACGTTAGGCCAGGATAATGTCTGGATAACTCAACTTCATGTCAATGTATACTAGTACATATATACTCTGTGATGGGCACTTGTAGGATGGGTTTCAACAAATGCAGAAAAATATGTTCATTTATATGCTTTATTAAGTCTTCATTCAATCATTTGAGATTCCAATCTATGCATCTGATTCCAGGAAATAAATTGAATACATTATGATAATACAAATAATAAGGAGGAAAGAGAATACTCAGACGATATTGTATGGGCCTGCATGGTGAACTTCCTTGTCACCTAGAATACTATAGCATATCTTAACGCAGACAATGCCGATGGTGGGGCAAACGAAGTGTCTGTCTATATAACGTGTAGTACAAGACGTTCTACTACAGACAGATACTAAGCTATGTCTTGTTGTCTCACTCACTGACATCATGCATAACATATCTTTATTTTGAAATACAAGTAGTCTAATAATAACACTGTCTGTAGCCAATAGCTCAGCGATTGATAAGAGTAAATTAATACGTACAAATCTGATAATGTGTGTATGGCTGTTTGTTCGTTCGTTCGTTTATTTGTTTGTTTGTTTGTTTGTGTGTGTGTGTGTGTGTGTGTGTGTGTGTGTGTGTGTGTGTGTGTGTGTGTGTGTGTGTGTGTGTGTGTGTATGTGTACTACACACACATTACATATAATATTACATGCATTCGTCCTATTAAGAGGGAAGTGTTCACATTACTTCCGTCGCTTGGTATCTAGAACGCAGGTCTGATAACGTGGATGTAGGTCTTTTAACAGGGCGTATTACCACACACAGACACATCTATGGATGGCTGACGTGTTTACTACATTAATGTATCACTCATTAATACAATACAGTACATAACATATATATACTCTCACAAAAAAAGAAACGCATAGGTTAAATCGTTTTTTAATTTATCAATTATTTTGGCGGAGTAGGTTGAAATGGTGTTAAGTGTTAATGTCTTGTAGGTTGAGGAATGGATTCCTGTAACCAAATGCACCATTTGATTACTTTTGGAAGGTTGTGTGCGTGGACAAAAATATGCTTCTCCGAATTTCATGGAGAAACAAATTCAAACCCTATACATGTGAAAATCAGGGAATTGGTGAGTAATGTTGTTGGTATAGAACAGTGGTAATCGTTTGGTGAAACATTCACAGTTGTTTGAGCTATAAGCGCATTTCTATATACCAAGAGTGGACCAAGAATCCCGAAACATTGCTATCGGATGACTGGCGGCCGTTGAGTCTCAGTTAGCAGTTGTCCGTCATTATGATGTTCAACAAATACAATTGCGCGGCTTTGGGAACGATTAAAAACAAAAGAATCGATAAAAGATCGACCAGGTGCTGATAGACCAAGTGCCACATATGCAGCTAAGAATCGGTACATCCGGGTATTCCACCTACGTTGTCGGATTGCAAAAGCAACAGCAACTGCTTGTAATGTAACTGGTCTACGTAGAGTGTCTGCACAGATAGTACGCAACCGACTTCGTTAATATGGAATACGAGAAAGAATTAAGGCCTTATTTCGGTCCCATACTGGGACGTCAACAAGAGTTTTAACTTAATTTAAGTGTACGATGATGTGTCATCCTTCAAAATTTAAATCTGAGAAATTAGCGATGGTTTTGGCTCACCGACAGTGACGTTTTCTGTTGCACGGAAAAGGTGGAAGAACGCGTGTATACATGCAGGCGTAGAATCAAATGTTTCGACCGAAATTGCATAATTGAAGATGATAGATTTGGTGATGAGTAGTATCAAGATGTCTGCTATCATATCCTACGCCCACACAACACATCAGGCGCACGTAAAAGGAAATCGTATCGCTATACGCTACCAAAACGGAATTCTTCAACGTCACCTTCTTCCAGTTATTGGCGTTCAGATGGTAATTTTCCAGCAGGATAATGCCAGGCCTCATAATGCACATGTGAACATGAATTTTCTAGTGAACATTCAAACGATTCATGAACTTCGATAGGCATTGCAGGAGGCAAGAATACTACAGGGTCGAATACAGATAATTATACAGGTAATGAGTAGACGGTGTACAGCAATTATCCAAACCCGCGGAGGGCATATCAGATATTGTCTTCAACCCCACCGGCACCATGTGGGTAAATGTTATCATTTATATGACAAAAGATTCCTAGCGGTATGTATTTAGTACGCGACCGTTCACAACGTAAATGACAATACGATCGCTATTTTTGTTGCTTGTAGTAAATTAACAAAGCATAATTTCGAAAAATCGAAGGAGAGATTTTCCATTCTTTTTCTTATTCGGTTTAAATGCTGTTAAGAAACTTTAAGAAGCATTTAAAATGATTGAAATCAGTGTGTAAACGATAAGGCTAAAATCATGAACGCTTTCTGCTAATACAGTTTGGTTATAGAGCTAGCTCTATCCCACACGGCCAGGTATGGGAGAAATTCCAGTCACGATGTGCAATCTGGGCTTTCAGTTGATAAAGTAGTCTTAACCCCTTAAGGCCCGTTGACTTGTACAGAAGTCAAGCACATAATGTAGCCTACTCGTGTGTTTCTTTTTTTGGGAGAGTATTAACTTATTGATTTATTTTTTTTACTTTATATAGATCTACCAGTGTTATGCGTATACAGCATAAATAGCGAACATATAATTATGAGTTACATCTAACTTAATCACACTTATTAACAGCTTACTTAACCTTCTCCCTGTTGGATTAGACACACACTGCTTTTTATATTATTATCTCCGGTTGCCTGCAGCAGGGAGAGGATCAAACTAAAGCAAATGCCGAATATACTATCACTACCAGAAGAATGAATAATATTCATCTTACAATTAAAGTTATAATACAATCTTATACCAGTGTCTGGTGGAAGTGTCGACAATTTCATCACGAATATTGACATAGGTTTAGTATAGAAACAGCTGATAAAGACGATAGGTGGTAGATCAAATAGAATCACGTGACCAAACTAAACCGAAACTGGATTGACTGACACCTGCACGGAAGTGAAAAATAACTATGGCGCGGATCGGGATGAGCAGATGACGAGAGACCTGCTTGACTAGATTGACTTTTATCATGTCGTTCATGTGGTGAATTGCTGTCAACGTAAGTTATATGCATCTATACATTGCGGTTAATGCAGAATCACCGATTAATATGAATGTAACATGTAAGATTATATGCACAGCGATCGTCAACAGAAATGTTAGAAAGTGTAAACAAATAACCATCGTGAGACGGGTTTTCGTGGTAGTTAGTTTCGAATCGAGCTGCGAGCAATCTGTTGACAATATTGTTTTGGAAAGATTTCTGCCCGCACCTAACCTTTTTTTGCATGTTTTCTCCCATCTTTAACAAATTCTCAAATAATCTAAATTACGGAAAACCTCATTAACATGTTATAACTGCAACTGTCATGAACAGCTGATTCGAATTTCATGTTGTCGTGTATGGGATTCCAGCTGTGATGTAAAACTCGCCCACTAGCCTAGGTGATGGATTCCTGATCATTGTACTGTATCTGTATTGCAGGTAACATAAATGATCAGTGTACTGTATTGCAGGTAACATAAATAAATGACAAGGGATTGGGAAACATAATTTGCAGAGATGTCAGACGGATCCAGACCGAAAATATTTCACCCAAAGGCTGCATCAGCAGGTACTAACTGTGCATGTATAGGCCCTTAGATCATGAAACGATTTGGTGTACGATTTCAGTGTTTGAAACGCAAGCAAATAATCAGGGGGTCATTTTCCATAGGTCCAATGTTAATGGTGGTAAAATCTGCCCTTTTCAGGGGGTCACACAGATACCTTGAACATTGCAGATTTTTAAATGACCCCCAGGACCCCCTCTATTTCGATCACTGGATTTCATGTTCAACTCAGTTTTGTTCATAAATCCCCATGCTAAAATTTGATCTCGAGCTAGGTCTAATCTTGAGCATGAAATTGTACTCAAAAGTTTCATACTCTTGGGGACAGAACCTGTTTAAAACCCAATACATAGAGCATAGTATATATTTATTCTATGACACCATATATCATGTATATACTAGCTAGGGTATCGTTTCTCATAGCTCACATATCCGCTATGAGGCCAAAGCTCTTACATAAGTGCCCAATCACCAAGTTGCATTTCTTACGTGATATTGAAAGAATGCACTGTGGTAGAGTCTCAATAAAGATATCATCTGGTGCTCGCAGGTTTACCACAACATTCAGCGATACAGATGTTGCAGGTTTCCTCCTGCACTAAACTGAAAGATTCTAGAAAGTGACACTAAGCTCCATTAAAAGAAAGAAGTGTTTAAATGGTCTTGTTTTGTATATTTCTTCATTGTATCCTGTGATTCTCTAGACCTACCATGCCTACTGGTTAGCAACCAGTTATCGTATAAAATATTTACATTTTCCTGGCACTTTTTTTTATTTGGACATTTAGTAATACCCGGTAGCTATTTAGATGAATCTTTATCAACGATGAAACATTTCTGATTTTCTTTTTCCGTAAAGATCATACACATTCATTAAATTTGAATTTTATATATTTTTTGTCATTACATGAAGAATTTACCAAACTATTCTACTGAATAAGTGTTTCAATACAGGTCATGCCAAACTATCATAAACAATACAGGCTACAGGTTTGCAAGAAATTTAGATACAGTATTTACCAATTAATAAAAAAAAAATTAAACAAGCAATAATTGCCGTCTCTTTTCAAGATGCTTTCGTCTTAGATTACAAATTGTAATGATATAATGTATTCTGCAGACATGACCTATGACCTTATGGAGGACGAGCTGACCTGTCCAGTCTGTCTGGAGCTGTTTGCTGACCCCCTCATGCTACCCTGCTCACACAGCCTCTGCAAGAAATGTCTCAATGACATACTGGACAACCGGATCAAGATCGGAAAAGAAGGTAAATTTGAAACTCCACCATATCTGTTTTAAGTTTACGAGGGGGTCAAGAGAAATATACTTTACAGCAGTAAAACTGAAAGATGCTATGTAATATCTATTTTATTTTGGCCAGGTATGGACTGTCCGTCATGCCGCAAGTCTCTGAACGTGACAAGGGAGGTAATTCCGTCATTGCCCCGGAACCTGGCGTTGGAAAACATCGTGTTCCGCTTTCAGGAGATCCAGAGCCGCAGCCTGACCAAGTCACGGAGCCTTGACCTCGGAAACATGGACCTCGAGACGCGGCGCACATTCCAGTTCCTGGACATCTCTAGCGACAACTGCGACCTCCCGGTATTCCCGGACGAGCCGGGCAGGGACTGCGGACTGTGCGACCCAAAGTCTCCGTCCCGGGCGGCGTGGTTCTGTCAGCAGTGTTCTGTTCTGTACTGTGCCACATGTCTGGAGACGTTCCACCCGCGACGGGGACCACTGCTGCACCACCGCCTCCGCAAGCCACCGTCTGGCGCAGGTGGGGTCGACGAAAAGCAGGTGTTCTGCGCCGACCACCAGGAAGAGCTGGCCACCATTTTCTGTGACGCCTGCAAGACGCTGGTGTGCCACCTGTGTGTGTGCGAGGTGGTCGGGCAGCACTCCGGACACAAGATCCTGGCACTGGATGCAGCCTGGAAACAGCTCCGGGTAACCACTTTCACTTCCATTTTACAACTTTAATAATGAATAATGTGAACAGTGTTCGAAATTACCGCTGGCCTGACCATTTTTCAATGTTAAAGGTCTCCTAGGGGCCAGTAGAAATTCATGTATTTTAGTAAAAAAATGATATTTGTATCATTTTTCGGGCCAGTAAGTTTCCAATAGTAATTTTTCGAACACTGAACATTCATCATGTGCCAAATCCACGCTCTAAAGCATGCTCATAGAGCTACATTATTATCCCAGTCAGTGCTCTAATTTTCCTTCTCAACTCCCTGGGGAGTATACAACCCAAGCTGCTTTCACAGCGCTGGAAGCTTTATCATTCAGATGTCCATATCATCCTTCAGGTACTTTACCTTACAGGGATTTTCTCCCTTTGATGTTTGATTTACAGAGTAAGACATGAACCATGAATTGATGTTTTCATATTCGTTGGCAAAGGTCAGTAGAGAAGATTAATTGTTCGATTATTGGCGTTTATTTTTAGTGTGTGAGCCAATTTTTAGGGGTTAATGAAAAAGAACAATGCCACTAGCAGCCATGTTGAGCACTGATGTTCTGTGTTTCCAGGATTCCATGGTTCAGGGCAAGGAACAGCTGGAATGTATGATGACCAACCTAACTGACCAGAACAGTCGCCTGGACGAAGTCACTGATGAAATAGAGGTACAAGGAGTGTCCATTGATTGGACAACCCCACATTGATATAAAACTTCCTCAAAAATGCTGCTAATTTTACCTCACATTTTATTTATTTCTTTGGTTTGTTTCCTTGATAACAATCAAAAGTTTAGTTTAATACATTTTGACATACCGTACCATAGTATTTCCTATAGCCTTAGCAGATAGTGGCATAAGACTTTGACATAACAATAATAACAATAATAATATTAATGTGCTTATGATTTATTTTGTGGAAAAACGATACTGGAAAGCGTGCTCATAGCACTATATTATTATCACTAAGGAACTTGTAGTGTTGTGCAGAGGACACAGGAATAGTACAGAGATGGTAGTCGTCGCCTATGGGTGAGATATTCCCACTGTAATGTAAAGCAATAATTCAATCAATCAGTCACACATCTAAGTGCCCTCGTTGCTGACATCTTGATTGCGCGAGATATGTGTGAGTCATTCCTTTAACTCATTACAGCTGGTCACAATTGTCTGTTACCATGTCTGGTCCAGAGATTACGAAACATCATGATAATGATGTTGTGTTCAAACTCAAATTTGTGAACGTAAACATTGAGTTGGGTATGAGTTTGTACTAAAAAAGGTTTCATAATCTCGGGGTCTGGTTAAACTGACAAGCCATATTGGCGTCAAATTACCGTATTAGTCTATAGAGAATCTCTAGGACCCTGATTCCAATCACAATTCCTCCACAGAGCCTTCACAAGCAGGCCAGGGAGAAGATCGAGAGCCAACACCGGCGTTTCCTGGCGGACATCATGTTCGTGCTGGACCAGAGGCGCCAGACAGCCCTCAGCCAGATCGGCAGACAGCACTCGGACGCCGCCATGCAGTACCGCGCCCAGGTGGAGGCCAACAAGATGACCATCACAGCCATGGAGGCCCTGGCCCAGTCATGCAAGAACCTGCTGGACGAGAAGCACACCAAGGAACTGCTGCAGAAGGCCCAGAGCGTGGCGCCCATCACTGACAAGGTCCACAATATGGCCAAATGGTGAGCGCAAAGTCCAGTATTAACTCGGAAAGTCCAGTATTAACTCATTTTGTTAGTGGCTGAAGTGGAGACAATTTTCTTAAAAGAAGATAATTGTGATAGTACGGTAGTACGAGTTGTGATATTTGTGAAAGATTCTAGAAAGTGACTCTGAATCCCAATAAAAAAAAAAACAATTAAAATATCATAATAATAATAATTAAACTATTATTATGGGGGATTTCTTTTTATTTAATTTACATTAAAACAAAATCTAATTATTTTATACACTGTTTGAATTTAAAGGGAGTCCAGGGGTCATTTGAAAATTTGCAATGTTAACGGTATGGTATGCGTGGTACCCCTACAAATCACAGATTTGACCATTATTAACATAGGGCCTATGGAGAATGACACCCCACCCTCATTATTTTCTTAATTTCTATCACTGGGTGTTGTTCTGCCCACAGCACACAAGGTCTCGACTTGACATTCAAGTCTTTGATGAGTCAGCAGTCTGCACAGCACAGCATCAGGACCTCGGTGCAGCACTTCAGGTCACGAATACTTGACAGCTTGAAGATTTTCACTGGTAAGACCCATGTCAAGTTTTCGCTTTTTATAATAATAATAATGATGAATATTTATTATGTACCAGATCCACCAATAAGGCATACTCAAACGCAAAGCCTATGCTGTTGTTCATACATATTGAGGTTATTATTTGGGGATTTGTAGAACATCTGAAGCACTTATATCACATTTCTATAGAATCCTTAATCTTACTACGGTATACACTTGTTGAAATTGGTTATATATAATTAGTATAATGTCAGTATTGAACTCACGAATAGGTGAAATAGATGAAAGATTCCTGCTAAAATGTGAAATAACAAATCGTAAATGCTGGAATCTCTCCTCACAACCTCTTTCCCTATGTTTCCAATTCATTTGATCCAAGCCGGAAACATGGGGAACTTATTTTAGTGGGATTTCATGCTCAACTTGTTTCGTTCAAAAATCCCTATATAAAATTTGAGCTTGGGTATCAAATCACACTAACAGATTGCGTAATCTGAGTGTCTGTTTGGTTTTACTTCAGGTGACGACAGCGAGAAGTACGTCAGCCTCGTTCCCACGATCCGCTCGGTGGCCTCTCCGGGGAAGAGTGACGGGCCGCGCGTACAGAACAAGTCACTGATCACGTGGGGCTTCAACTCCACCACTTTCACCGCGGAGAAGCTGGACGCCAGCTCCACGTGGACCATCACCGTGGAGAAGAACACGAACCAGATCCGCGACATCAAGACCGGCTACCTGTTCGGCGTGGGCGTGTCCTCGGAGGTCCTCAACTACAAGGACCAGGCGGGCATGAGCAAGAAGTCGTACGCGGTGGTCTGCTCGGACGGATACCTCAACTTCTGCCACAACGGCGCCATGGAGTCGCTGGTGAGTCTGGACTCGCTGCCGATGTCGGTGACCGTGTCCGTGCTGGTGGACAGGCCGCAGCGGCTGGTCATGTCGTACACGTTGACGACGGCGGTGTGGGGCGACACTCTGGTCGGGAGGCGAGTCATAGAGGACCCCGCCTTTACAGACTCCTGTCATCCAGTGTTCACTGTCAGCCACAGAGTCAAGATGCAGTTCCCTACACACGTTTGAGATGCTACTATGAAGAGATATAAAAGTTCCCTACACACGTTTGAGATGCTATTATGAAGAGATTATAAAGGTTCCCTACACACATTTGAGATGCTGTTATGAAGAGATATAGAAGTTTCCTACACACATTTGAGATGCTATATGAAGAGATATAACAGTTCCCTACAAATGTTTGAGATGCTATTATGAAGAGACATAAAGGTCCCCTACACACATTTGTGATGTTATTATGAAGAGACTTAATAGTTCCCTACACACATTTGAGATGTTGCTATGAAGAGACATAAAAGTGCCCTACATGCGTTTGAGATGCTATAATGAAGAGACGTAACAGTTCCCTACACACGTTTGAGATGCTATTATGAAGAGACATATAAATCTACTTTTGAGTTGAGATGCAGTTCCTTAAATACGTTTGAGAAGTTATTACAAGGCTCCAGACTAATATTTTGAGTTACTTGCCTGCAATGCTAGTCAGGACAAGTTGCAAAGGCACCAAATGTGCTACATGTTAAAAAGTAGGCTGCCTGTAGTGCTATTTTACTTGCCCTTGTATGTCAGGCATATGTTAGTCTAGGGCCCTGTATTATGAGGAGACATTTTTCAAATTATTAGGGCAAAAATCTGCGTTCCCAACAAAAGCTGCTGTTGACAACTTTGTGAGTTGAGGGTGAAATTCTGGCATTCTGTCTAACTGAGATTTCTAAAGATTAGAATTTGTTTTCTCTCCATTTTTTTCAGAAATTGGAAAAACAATATCAGTTGAGTCATGATCTTGCCACAGATATTACCATCACAATTGCCAATCTCCTAACTTTGGAGGATAAATGTGTCACAATTGCAATTATCAGCCTCAAGTTGGAATAGAGCTACATGTGTCACACATTGCATTTACCAACGACCTAGTGATATTTGAAATCCAGACACAAGTTGAATACTCTATTTACCATGTTTACTAGTCCACTTGTACATTCACCAATATTGCACACCATGCTTGATTTCATTTTCTTTCTCTTTTTTTTTTTTCGCCAAAAAAAGTGACTATTGTTCATTATTGGTATCATAGACAACCACAGGAATTATGGGTCCATTAATATTGAAAAAAAAAAGTAGGGAGAATGTATATATGAAGAATTAATTGTATATAAACTATAGAAAACAGACTATGGTACGGTATGCAGTTATTTATCATGATGAATTATATGAATTATTGCAATTGAGAATTCTTACATAACCTGTGATATGAATGTGACATCTATGAGTGTACTTTAAATTTGCTAACTATATTTACTGGCCAAGAATATAACGTGTTACTACAAAAATATATGGCCATTGATTTGTGATCTATAGATGATAATGATCCTGTCATATGAAGGCCATTCTGAGCTTATTAAACATTTTTTAGTATGATTTGCCATCTTAAAAAGTTTTTGAAAAAGTCACCATATAAAATTTGAGCTTGAGCATTAAATCATACTCAAAAGGTTATGCAATCTCGGGGTTTGACCATTACAAAGTTTTCTTACACACCGGTTGAAGAGATCACTGTGTGGTATTTCTTTGGTAACAAACATATGTTAGATATTTATTTTCAGGCTATTGATTGTCTTCTCCATGGCAATGACCCAAGGTCAGTGATGAAGACTACTTTTTTTTCATTCACAAAATTAGGACTAGGTGACGTCAAAACTGTCAGTGACGTCATTAAACAAGTTATGTTTTTCCAAGTCGCTCGGTCAACCCATGACAAATCTGCATTAATATTTATACCATTTCATTCACCATCTTCCTGAAGTTCTAAATCAGTTGATTTTTATGATTAAATGTTATTTCAAATGGTGTGTAAGAAATATTATACTAAACTTGTAAGATAAATATGGTATCTAACAGACACTCGTTTAAAGTATTCTCTATATCCTCATCCTCGAAAACCCAAGCTATTGTGACTCCACTACCTTCCGTCAAATACCCTGGAATCACTGCCTATTCAGAACTCCGTTTTGGTTTAGCGAGCATCACCGTGAATAATTAAAAAATTATCTAGACACGCCTCTGCTGCGTGGGCTCTAAATATAGCGATCAACATGGACACGCCTCTGCATCAAGTGTACATAGCCGGCTTTCAGGTGGGCTCTCAGACTCGTGCTCATCAAATGCTTCCTTAGTAGGATACAGAACCCTAGAGGTTTGGTGCAGTGTCGAGTATGTGATTGGCCATCTTGTCAAGGACATATCATGCTTGATGCATTTATTAATTCATTCCATGATGTCAGGAACGTTGTGCATTGAGAATGATGATAATTAAACTGTTGAGAATCTCTTGTTGAACACATTGTGTATATATACTGTTACCATCACAATTCCCCACAGAGACGACGACGGTGTCACATCCAGAGGTCATGTGAACAGGTAAACCATTGTCAACGATGTCGACATGTTTCTAATCTTTGGCTTTGGTGGCAGTGCATTTCACTGGATGGAACTGATACCAAGCAATACCAGATTACAGTGAGCTACTTCACTGTGTAGTAGGGAAGCAGCAAAAAAAAGACATCAGTATAATGCGTACACTTGTATGGATGTGCCTGAATTACCAAGATGAACAACCTACTGGACGATGATCACGACATGCTGGTCTCTCCCAGCACTCTTATCACAAATTTCACCAGCTTCCACTAGCAATATTATAGGCCTACTCTGTGGTAGAATGACATGTCACTCCCCAATATATCTACAAATTAAATTGATTAACTCACAACTGAAGAGTTCAAGCTCAAAGATCATGTGTTTGGATCTGCAATCTGAGCAATGGTCAATGGTCATAGTCATATCCCTTAGCTAGTCTTGTACTACTCTGTGATCAGACCAGTGGATTACCCACAGAATAGCACATCCATCTATAAGGAACTGACCAATGATCTGCCAACTTTTATCGTTGACATGGATTTATATAATGTGATACTAGGATGGTGTGATTCTGCGATTTGAACCCGAGTCCAACGCACTACAGAATGATCCAAAGAAGTAAGCCCACTTGCCGAGACCAGTCAGTAATAAGGGCATCTTATATCACACCCGGCTACACTACTATCACCATTCTAGTGAAACATTAACGGTGGTATGCCATATAGTTCGTATCCCGGCACATCCTTCATGTAAATATTTGGGACTTTCTGCAGTCTTGAAGTATTTCGACAACGTGTCACTTACTCCCACACTGGTCGTTCTAGAGGCAGACATGGCGACAGTTAGTTTGTGAGCAATTTCTGAAATTTGTGATGCCACGTACCCTTCTTCATATCTTTCCCAACCTAACAAGGTAATCAACATTTACAGAACATATGCCATTCTAGTGACTGTTGGTAAGGCTATGGATAATGGTTGGTTGGATTCAGATAGTCTACACAGTCAATCACAGTTTTAAAAAAGCCCTAACAGGATCCTGGCAAGAGACTTTCACCAGGTACCCTGGTTTATTTTTTAGCATCCCCGTCAGGTGTCATTTTTGTTCTCTTTTGCATCTCAGCACCCTCAGTATAGGTCATGGCTGTAGTCTGTATATAATGGTCAGCTAGACATATATTTCTTCATCGGTGGACATGAATGAAGACCGATCTCATCAGCTGAATGGCCGCCATGATATGCCAAGTTTAGGCCCAGGACTATGACCGAACCACATATGTTGATGATGCATGACATAGTAATGATGATGATGATGATGATGATGATGATGATGATGATGATGATGATGATAATAATAACAACATTGATAAATGTGCTAAATCCAGCAGTTGCAAAATAGATAAGAATGAACAACTTTCACTTCAGATGGAAATTATCCATAATGCTTATATCTAAAACACATTATTTTCCATCTCCCAGCTAAACCTAGCATCGTATTGTCAATTAATATTAGCTAGTTTAGTGTTCATTAGTTGAATGTTTCAGAATATCATACTAAGGTAAATGTCACTACAAGTAAGTAATGTAAAAATATTCGTGTTTAATAATGTTTATCCCCGTAACATAAAATTGTGACAGTATAATACAAAATAATATATTAGTCCGGTCAATCTAGGGTTGGACCCACCACAAATTGCAACACAAACTTTTTCAACGGTTTTGTAATAGTTGA